>CALNXK010000002.1:7510000-7560000 GCA_942486035.1 Porites lobata | reverse complement strand
TTTCGTAAAACGCCTGTTCTGAAGAAAGTAGGGAATGTAAACTAAAACTCCACAGCAAAGGATTTTACTCACAAAGTTTGGTGGCCCGTAACTGTGCTTAAATTTCTCCAGTCGCTTGCTTTGGGTTTCCTATATATTTGTCTGCAATTTTTCCCGGGAAATTTTAGGAGGCAGGAAAAAAACATTTTTACACACAAATGTACAAAAAATTTTAAAAAATTGTTCTAGCGCAAGTAACAAGAAGTGAATCTTTAGTTTTGTTAGAACAGCCCTTTAAGGTAGACTGCTAGCAGTCTCTCTTTTCCTTCAGATTTAGTGAGAGCAATGCACGCGCGCGGGAGCGGCGAAGCCGCGAAACGCGCGAAACGAGGGCGGCAGCCTTTGCGGGTAGTCCCTCTTATTTCGTGCCTCTCCCGTCTCGCGCCATCAGTCACGCGCGTGGCCATTTGCGTATCTCGCGTTTTGCTCGACGGACTACAGAAAAAAGAGAGGCTGCTCGTAGTCTATTTAAGGAAATTATTCGACATAAGATTCTCGTACAAACACTGTAACTTCTCACGCGGTTGCCTACCTGTCACGTCAAGATGGTGTTCAAAACCGTGATTAGGTCTATAGTTTTGGTGGATTAACGTCTTCAACACCAGCATAGGAAGAGCACTTACTGTTATGAAGATGTATAGACAGCGGTATAGAGAGGGACAGTTGTTTGTGAGAAACGAGGGAACCGTGTCAGAAGCCCCGGGGTCATTAAGGCCCCTTAACATGTCACCGAGCTACTATTTTTATACCTAGCTACTCCGTGCTTTATAATGACCGATTATGAAAGAGGTCTGTAAGCTACACTACAGTGATCAGCGGTCATGAGTAGGCTATCACCCCAGTGGACTGGAGCACAGAAGTGACTGCAGATGTCCTGTGTATTTATGCCCTAAGAGAAAGTAAGGGTATGAATTTTAGAAAAGATGGAGTTAGCAGGTTTTTTTTCGTAACAGATGGTGCTGAGCTCTTGCTAGATCTTGGATGTTCTCCTTTCTTGGTTGGTAAGTGTTGGAATATTAATTAAAGATGAGTAAAGAATAAAGCAAACATGAAAAAAGAGAAAGTGTCTTACGACATTCGAGGTGACAGAAATCATAGTTGAGAAAAACGTGAAATCGCTGGTAGAACTGCAAGCTTTGGCTCACCTACAGAAGAAAGAGGGCAAACGGATCTTGTTAAATTCCTAGTAAATACTACTAGGAATTTAACAAGATACTCCAAGGGCGGTCGCAGATATATTGAATACCGCATGGGAAATTGAGAATGCTGCTGAGAAACTGGCACGATCTAAGAAAACTCGCCTAGAGTTATTGCAAGAAGTGAAAGAAAAAGAATGCACGGAGGGTTGTGGTGGACTGTGGAAGATTTGTGCCGAAGAAATCCTAGCCAATAATCAGGTCCCACCACAAGTATTTAGCGACGCAGTGTGTGATCTGCCGATAAAGGGGAGGGGTAAATACCGGAACATTATGATCACTGGCAATGCGAACTGTGGTAAAACTTTCTTACTTAATCCGTTGACCTTGATTTTTAACACTTTTTTTAACCCTGCTTTCGGAACCTGGGTTGGGGTTCAAAACGCTGAATGTATTTTCTTGAACGATTTTCGGTGGTCCCCACAAGTTATACCGCGGCATTCGAGTGGCATGATCTGTTACTTATGCTAAAGGGTGACGTTGTGCATTTACCGGCGCCGAAAACTCACTTCGCAAAGGATATTTCATTGACTAGTGACACCCGGATATTTTGCACGGGAAAACGCAGGCTCATGTACATCAAAAATGGAATTGTGGATGAGCGTGAAAGCGGTATGATGGACGTTAGGTGGAAAATATTTCATTTCACGTATCAGATACCCCGGGAACAACAACGAGAACTCCCGTCATGTGCTAGGTGTTTTGCAAAGCTTATTTTGCCCTCAGGAACATAGTGGCTTGGTCGTAGACAGTTAACTTAATAAAGAGAACCCAACAGAGAGAAAAAACCACGGTTAACATCGGTTTACAACGGTTAACAACTGTACGGAATAATACAATAGACTCTATCATGTTTTTCTTTATGAAACGCTGCTAACCGTTGTTAACCGTTGTTAATCGTTCAGATGACTATGTTCCAGTTTGTTAATCGTTAAATTTTTGCATTTAATCATTTTCATAGTCTTTTGCTGATTTGCTAGACGAGTTTTAAAAATTGAGAGCGGGCATTTTTGTAACGGAAAAATTCACATCGTCATGGTTACCAGATACTATACAGTCCTTTCTTACGGTTAGTTTTTCACTGACTTGTGTGACGTAATATCCTTACTAGCACGTGAATAAAAAGCCATGGTTTCATCTCCAAATTCAGTGTGTCTACTAATTGGGCAAGTGTATGGCTAGTATTTTGTTCTCTGTCCCTTAGAATTTATAACTGGGGAAACTCGATCATCATAAAGTCAGTGCATTTACAGCAACAGGACTAGTAGGCTCCTGACAGCAGTTAAAAGGGACGCAAAGTTCTTAGGGGGGGGGGGAGGGGTACCATAGAAGGTATATGAAAGGGGTACCTTTTCTGTCAAAAATGGTATACTAAAGGGTTAGACGGTTAGACCACTAGTGGGTCTTGCGGGTGTGGACTCCCAGGTGAAAGGGGTCGGAATACCCGGCGTCAGAAAACTGAAATTAAACCCCAAGGATGTGGGCGTGACCCCTAAATGATCGGCCTTTCTACTAAAACAGACATCCAAATGAGAGCTGTTTATAGTAGTTTCATTCCTACAAATTCGTTTGGAAAAAGGCAGCAGTTTTTGCAGATTAGGTACAAGAAATGCAAAGACAAGGATGAACTATATTTTAGCGGGACACAAGTCTTGGGACACTTTTGCATTTCTGGGGCGTTTTCCAATTCAAACAGGTCCAATACCTCCCTCACCCTACAAACAATGTTGGACGCGTGTATCCAGAATTTTTTTTTCCGAGTTTCAACTTTGTATAGGGTGGAGGGAGGGAGAACTGCAAGAAAATTCCGAAAAGGTTGTACTGTTTTAAGAGGGAACCGACAAATGACAGAAAAATATGAATATTGCAGTCTTTTCCCAAGAACGTTTGTCCAGGATTGTAGATTATAGGATCCTCTAGCACACAGCGCATTTAAAGCAGCTTATTTTCTTATGAAAGTTGAACTGCAGTGTAGGATATCAAAATTTTTTTCCCCGTTTTCTAATTTCAACTGACTTTTGACAAACTTGTTGAATTAAATGATTCTTAATTGTCGATTTCTTTCCGCGTTCGAAAAAGCAACGGCCGCAAGCCCACCAATGGTCTTTTCTTCTTGATTTACATCTCTTTGCTACGCCACGAGGAGCGGCAATCATTGATCGTTTACTGAACAACTTCATCAGACCAGGGATCTCATGTTGCTCAACAGCGGAGAGGATTCTTCGTTCGCGATTGAAGTGCGTTGTTACCTGAAATACAGATATTGTATCAGTTATCCCCATCGTTAAATCATGATCATTATAATTATAATTACATGTATCATTGTTATTTACTTATTAGTATTATCATCATCTTCAGCATCAGCACATTATTACCATCATCATCATCATCATCATCATCAACATCAACGTCATCATTATACATTATTATGATGATGATGATGATGATGATAATGATTATTATTATAATTGTTAGTGCACACGGTTTTCTTGGGGTCAGCACTTATTTCCATCCGCCAAACTGACATTTTCTTCTCAGTGGCTCTCACAAGACATTTCACTTTTCTTACATGAAATTTCTCTGTCTCTTGAAATTTCTGCTCATAAAAGTTTAAGTCTCTTCAATTTTTAAGGAAAAAAAAAATTCAGGATGGCACGAGTAAGATTCGATCTCGGAGCATCGGCTCTGCAGTGCTTCCCTTTAACCCCTACAACACCAAGGATGAGGGTTTCATTTGAATATATATAGCAACAACCCTAAACCTAACCCTAACTTAACCCTAACCCTAACCCTTACTTTGTGTACGAGTCATTAATCTGTCAATGTCAGTTTGGCGGATGGAAACAAGTGACGACCTTTTCTTGGTCTTCCAACTGTTTCATTTCCTGGTACCAGGTGATCTCCCGTCACCTTAGGTATCCATCACCTTGCTGTTACAAGCTTTTTTTTAATGGCTATATACTTCCGCCCAGTCCTGCTTTCTCTAGATTCATATGGAATCTTTTGCTGATTGTTCCCAGGGCACTTTTAGTTATTTTTAGGATTAAGAGGGCTAATACCCTCACGCAAAAATATCTGGTGTTCGCACAGGTAGCCCAAACTCTGTGGGAGTTCGCTGGTCTTTGAATTTATAAGAGAATGTATGAAAAATAAACAAAATACATCTTAAATTTCAATTTTGGACAAAAATAGAAATAAAAATGACTTACCTTGTGTTTGTGTTTTGTTATTTACTGTCTCTTCGCCTCTAGAGCCATTTGGAAGCTGTTCTATCGACGTTTAAGATTTTGAGTTTCTTACTGTTAGGACAACTCAAAATCTCTTAAACGTCGATAAAACGGCCTCCGAATGGCTCTAGAGGCGAAGAGACAGTAAATAACAAAACACAAACACAAGGTAAGTCATTTTTATTTCTATTTTTGTCCAAAATTGAAACTTAAGATGTATTTTGTTTATTTTCATACATTCTCTTATAAATTCAAACTTCCACGGAGTTTTGGCTGCCTGTGATGTTCGATACTGAATTACAAGTCTGTTTGCAACATTTTGTTGAAAAAGACCCCCCCTCCGCCCCTCAATAATTAATCTGAATGGTGCCCCATCTTAGGGGGGACGGGAAACGTAACCTGATCCTTTATTCATTATCTTCTTGCTGCACAGACGTGGGCCTCCATTTTTCGATTGGGCTTTGCCACCAGGCAGCCCATAACAAGGCATAGAGCAAAAATAGTGTGAAGATATTTTTAAGGTAGATGCATCAGCGTAATAGCGGTAAATATACTAAATACTCACCATGTTTTTGTCTAAAACAGTGTTCGGTTGAAACACGACTTTTTCCGAGGGGACAACGACCTCAACGTTCTCATCATTTAAGAAGACAGAAATGGGTGGAAGGGACTGGGATCCTAAATGATCCTTTATGTTGAAGCAGAAATCCTCATATGCTTTTCCGAGAAATGACATTTCTTCTGGGGATAGAAAGTGAATGAGTAAAGACAATTCAGTAAGAAAACGGACAGGCAATATATCCCCCCTGGGGCTATATAGTCCGGGGTGAGGGAGAAGAGGAAGTCCAACAGGAACAGCGAGAGACTAAGGGACGGACAATTAGAAAAGTTATAGGGGGAGGGGAATTTTGGAGCCGCAGGAATTTGTTTTCGTTATCAAATTCCTTGTATGAATTTAAGCCTTAGCATGAATATTTTTTAGGGTAAATTGATTTTTTTTTTCATTTAATTTTCTCTTGCGCGAATATTTTTTTACTTCCCCCCCCCATAAGTTTTCTAATGGTCCGTCCCTAAATAGAACAGAAAAAGAAACGATGAATATAGTATTTTTTCCTGTTTCCACTTTATCTCATACTCGGCTCTAGCCTGTTCCAGGTTCCGATATGGTGGTGAAAGGTCGTTCACTAAAAAGAAATTCGAAAAACGCGCGTGGGCTGGGGAGAGACAGGGCGGCTCTCTCCCATTTTTCCGGCCGCCACCGCCCCCTTTCCCAAGTAGCGCGCGTCTTTTTTTCGCTTGGCTCGTTTTAATACGTCCCCACTATACTATCTGAGAGGCTAACTAGGCTCTCGAGTTTCACTTCGACTCTCTCCCCTATTTTGGGCTTATTACTAAATAACGCCTGTTAACGTTCCAAGCTAGATTCATCTATCTCAAAAAGATGGAAAGGCATTTACTGAAAGAAACTTTACCATGAAAAAGCACCTAGCAAGTGAACTATGTGAGGCAAGGGAGTTTCAGCAACGATACAAATGATGTCTATATGATTCCAGATCCGGATGATCTCTCTTTTCTTCTGTTATATTCAAAAAATATCAGTGTAACCATTCACTAGCATTGCTATCAATTCCCCTAACGCTTAGTTTCCATACAATCGTCCGAATCACTTTTTTCGTCTTAACAGAGTCGTATGGAACGATCGAAATGATCAGAACTGTCACTTAAAAAAACAGGCTATATTCCAATCTTATTTTTATCCCAGTGATTGCGATCTCCTCAATTGTGCGTACCGTTCCTTATCGCATTAGAGGTGTTCTTTTTGTTATCGTCTCGATCGAAACGATTGTACTTAATAGATGAACAGCAAGCTTATTCTAAGAACAGTGGGAACTGCAGATCACAGAAAACAACGACAATCGAGGTCTAGCGGAGGTGTAGATATCACTCCTTAGCTTACTACGGCAGTAAACGCTAAAGACTATTAAAAGATAAACGTGTGATTTTCAGCTCGCCTGACTCCAACCCTGCCACAGAAAATGGAATGAAGACCAATCTGGTCGTATAGCCGGCGGAAGCTTTATCTAACCCCCAAAATGCCATTCGAAAACTGAGACAGCCAAGGTATCGGAATTTTTACTTCTACCTGGCTCATCACGGTCCCACCCTAACCGGGACAAAGAGCTCCCCTCTCTTTAAAGTTTAAATAGATTCTATCTCCCCCTCGCCCCGACCCGCCCCGCATGGTCCTTGCGGTGGCGACAGTAAGGGATTTTACGACAGTAAAACACTGATTACCTGATTTGGGGACACTTAATTAGCACAATCGATCCTCCTATTCACGGTAATAATGCTTGCTCAAATCAGTTTTTAGACTCTCCGCTTACAAAAGCTCTATGCTCTTTACCTTCATTATTGATTGTCACAGATGAATTAGACTTTGCTATCTTGCACTGAATTCGTTGCACCTTTGAGGACCTAGCGACTAAAAAAAATATTCAGCGATTATTTAGGTTCTGATTTCACGATACTTGAGTAGCAGAAGCTATTCATTTTTAGTAAAATCTAACTAGTGGTCTATTATCAATTCTGCGTTCTGATTGGTTGGGCTACTACTAGGCTATATGTTATAGCCCACTACTAGCGAAAAGCGCGGGCTTTTTGGCGGCAAAAAAGGATTAAAGTCTAGCTTTAACTAGCCAAAGTTGTTTCGTCTCGATATTTTTGACCAACTAGTTGGATTTTACTAAAACAATTATTCCTCTCGCCCTCATGGCCTCTGAGTCAATAGCCCATTCGGCCTTCAACTATTGACTCAGAGTCCATTCGGGCTCAAGGAATAATTGTTAATTATATCAAGATAGGTGCCTCATATTTGAAAGACAGTGCATTTACATGCAAAGGCTAAGCTAGGTACGTGAAAGGACAGGGGCACCCAACGAGAATATAGTTCAAAAGTACTTAAACACAGCATTGTTAAAAGTATTTTAGTATTTAAACGGTAGATATCGGCATATTTTTATCCCCTAAAAATTTTTCATCTGTTCGGATTTCCTGGCTGAAAGTCTAGTGATCCGAAAATTATGGGGATCAAAACTTACCCTTTCGAAAATTTCAGGCAGAAAAAAGGCTCCCGAAAAGTCTAGGTGACCTTTTTAGGGTAAAAATCCGTTAAAAATGGGCAATTGTACCATTTTTTAGATGTTCGAAAATGCTAGGAGAGGCAGGCAAGCAAGAACTTTTACAACAAATGTTCCGAAAATTCTACATCTCAAATCGTTTTCCAAACAGATATTTTTCCGAAAATTGACGTTGGGTGCCCCTGAAAGGAGAACCGAGAACAGGCACTATTCTGTGCAACAAATCTCAACCTTTTGAACACCTAAGGCCGCACTATTCAATGAACAACAAATACTAAACCGTATGCCACTAGCTTAAGAGTTGTCAGCTGTAATCTCCGGGGGGTACTCCCTGTGGTGGCTCATATAGGGAGGCTACGCCTGAAAGTCATACTGACCTTTTTCAGGCTTCACGTGTATAAAACAGGGGCAACAACTGTTTTCTAGGAAATATCTGTTCGGGGCTCTCTAGAACGCCTTAACATTTGGTGACAGTTTGTTGGCCTCAGAGTTTCGGTATTTGTATGTTTTGTTTACCTAAGAATTTCGTAGCCTTTTTATTTTTTAAATTCAGATTTCGACGCCTAAAAATGTGTGCGACTCACTTGAAAGCTCACTTGAAATAAGAAAAGGGAAAACGGCTGATTGACGATTGATACACTGAAGATCGAATGAACCCAAAAGAATCCTCACTGATCCTTACAGTTGTCGCTAGATTCCTAATAATTCCCGGACCAAAAATTAACCCCCAAAAAATTCCATGCCGAATTTCCGAGTGTTAGAAAGCTTAGATCAGATGAAAGGGTAAGGATTTCGTGAGTTGAAGTATACGAAAGGGTAGGGACGTCATGTAAAGTATTTTAACGGGCCTATAACTGAAGTATCTCAAACTGACGCATCTTATGGCTATATCAAGTTAATTTATTAAACGCTACATAAAATAACAAGAAGACTTGTTGTTAGCAGGAACCAAATTATGCACTGAAGCACACGTACCAACTCGGCGGTATGGCCAATACCTTACGCATGCGCACAACCATATCACCCCGGCAGTGGCAGCCGCGAACAGCTGCTTCGCCCTTCGCTTAAAGGAGTGCTTTGCACCCTCCTCGGCAGTTAAGGGTCTTTGGTACGCGGGTTTTCTCCCCGCTCATTGATCCGACGGTTATGCCACGCTGATGAGCCCCAAAAAGGGCGAAACAGCTGTCCATGGCTGCCACTGCCGGGGTGATATGGTTGTGCGCATGCGTCAGGTACTGGCCATACTGCGGAGTTGGTACGTGTGCTTCAGTGCATAATTTGGTTTGTTGCCAGTAGGTATGTGAAAAGGGTACCATTTGTTGATAGAGGGTAGACGAAAGGGTTCCCCGAAGTTATACTACACACCTTCATCGTGTCTCTTCTTATGATATTGTCGGGTAGTAACTAAGAATGGCCTTGAATGCACTTGTCCCGTTAAGCCTGAGCTGAGCTCTATTTTGATGACCAGTTCCCATTTATTTCTTTCCAGGATATCTCCTGTTTCCAGCCAGTACATCCGATATCCGTCTTTTGTCGCCGAACTGAGATCAACTATGACCACGCTACGTTCTCTATCATTCCGTAACATGCGAAGTTGCAACTCCACGGCACCTGAAGGAAATTTACAATTCGCTCAAATAAATTATTTGACTCATGGTAGTTTCTTTATTATGTGAAGAGTTCTAAGTGAATAGTCAAGGGGTTGGGTATACGAAAGGCCAATCAGAGAATGATGCACTTTCTTAAATTTTGCATTGACCCTTTTCCAGCCAGATGATTTTGGTGCAGCGCTGTCGTGAATACACAAGTGACCTTACTTGTGACTATATGTTCCCACCTGGGACCTGGGAAGGAAACAATCTCTTTCCCAGCTTCTGCGTTATCCTTGTCCAGCGGAATGAAATCTGGAAACGAGATTGCAATTATTCTTGCAATATCTAAGCGTGCGAGTCACTTCACCTGATTATTTTATTTATTTATTTATAAACTTCGTCAGGAGGCCTGGATCACTCACAGAGCAAGCTCCACTACGAGGTCCAGAAAAGAAAAAAGAAAAAAAAAACGAAAATTAGAAATACAAATACTAACAAAAATGACAACACTTTAGAAACGACAAAAAAACAGCAATGAAAACAGAACTGGAGAGGACGTCAATAAAAAATCAACAACTTATACGATCGAGCAAGCTGTTCAGTGGCCGACCAGTGTGGCACCTAATTTACACACTAAAGGTCTAGGGGGTGCCGACGTCAGAGAGAGCTTGTGTGTTCGCATGCGCTGATGTGCCGATTAGTGAAACCGACATAGTCCATATCTCTAGGTATCACAAAGACCACATTTAAAATTATATACAACGCATTGCTCATTTACGATCTTCTATTTCGGTTCCAAAAAAAATAATAAAATAAACAAATAGATAAAATAAAATAAATTAAAAACGGTTAGCCTGTACACAGGCGTTGCTTTATTTTTCTTTTCGATAATTGGCGAGCGCTAGCGGTCATTTAATTCCCCGCTGTTCTTATTTTCTGTGAACAGGCTGAAAAACGGTCACAAGTCTTATTGAAACTAGAGCATTGAATACCTATCTGTTTGCAGCGACCTACCTATAGTATCGTGTGTCCTTCTCGCTGCATCAGGGCATCTCTGTGTAAAAGCACGAACGTTACTGATTTTTTCGGACGCGTGTATCATAACAGTTACTTCTGAGTCTACCAAATGATCTTTTACTAGCCCTTTGACAGTTTGTCTTCGCCTTGTCTTCTTATAGCATTCTTTAAGGTCTAATATCTGGATTTCAATGTCATCTGCAGGAATCGTGTTTGACGTCTCGTGAGGATCGGTAATCAGGCTGGTGTCCCACTCTTCTTTATTAACATTGTTTTAAAAAATAAGCGAGATTTAAATTACTAATCTTGTGCCCAGATCTCTTATTGACGAAGCCGAAGGCGAGATCTGGTCAAGTAAAAAAATTTAGTTTTTCTAATTTGCTAGACTGTGAACGAATGACGTGAATTCCGTGTCTCCTGCGCACGCTATGGCGTGTGATTAGGCCACTTCTAAATTCAAAAAACCCTCACTTTCAAAATGAGGCTAAGTGCACAACCTTTCTTGTGGAAATGAGTTTAATTTGCATGAGAATGAAAACTCATTTCCATAACAAAGGCTGGCCACTTAACCTCGTTTTGATACAGAGGCTGGGGGAACTTGACTGAAATGGCATATTAATTCTTTTCAAAGTCTTCATTTCCGTTCAAATAAATATCTTGACTGAAGAAGTAGTTTTCCGTATCAATATAACTTGTAAAACCATTTTTATTTTATCTCTCTTAAGACATTTTAAAGCTCTTTCGGTATCAATAGACTTTTGATATGAAAACGGTAAAAACAATTCTCGCGTACAAGTTGACGCGCACTGCTTTGATCTCAGCGCGCGCCATGATGATTAAATTTAAACTAACTGCCACGTTGTATAATTTGATGTTATGAAGAACAACAACAAATTAGTTGGTTCATACTTAAGATGCACGTATAACCACGTTTTGGTAGAAAAAAACTTCACGGCTCTATCAAATTGAGGATTTATTTCCAGCATGCGCTATTGCATCGCCTGTCACATTCCTGACAGGCAATCACGTGTACAGATCGGATTAAACCAGATCTCGCCTTTGGCTTCGTCAATAAGAGATCTGGCTACGAGATTATTCATTAGAAACACTTAACTCTACTATAATCATACAAGCAAACCCAAAACCCCTCAGGTGTAGGGTGGGGAGAGAAGGAGATGGTTGGATCCCTCTTGGGTTTCTATTATGTTATATTATTAGCAATTATTGGAGTCCGTTTTATTATTTATTTTTATACTACTACATGAGAAATTTCTGCAATTTGATTGGCTTAGAGCAGTGGTATTTCAGCTTAATTTGAAATACCTAGCTACATGTGAAAATTTCAAACCTTTTGCGGTTAGTAGTATAAACAAATAATAGCATGATTTGTACCTGATATTTGGCATAAATACCACTCGTGATATTTCAAAATTGTCTCAAATTTCACTCGCCTAACGGCTCGTGAAATTACATCTAACAATTTCGAAATATCACTCGTGGTATTCATGCCAAATATCACTACAAACCATGCTATTACCTATACAAATAATTCTTACGTTAAAACATGCTTACCTCGATCTCTTAAGTGTTACTCGACAAATTTAGGGTATAAAGGGGTGTTTAGTCTATAAAGCAGATATTCTTCAAACAGCAGTTTGCGTTCGTTGAGTTGTATTTTTGCGAGTGTTCTCGTTCTTTTTAGGTAGAAGTTCTGTTACTTCTTCATCGCTAAACTTGTGAAATTTTCCGCAAATTTTCTCCAGCTCTAACACAACTGCTGGCTTTTAACGGGACCTCACCCCAAGAGCTTCTCGGTTGCCGTGCATGCCTTTTTCTTGCTCTAGTCTGTGCTATTGACGTCATTTTATCGGATATCCCAAACATTTATGAAAGTTGGTCAACGCTAGCTGGTCAAGAAGAATAGTCTGAACCAATCAGAAACGGAAAAATAGTTTGGATGAATGCATAATGATAAAGATTTAATAGACAGCGACCCGTGGTGAGCTTCGCAATTCACAAGAGGGTAACGGGATATGGCGAAATGTTGCTGCTTTTGGTTTGTTTAATACTGCGCTAAGACTACAATAATTGCGAAAAACTAGTATTTTTGCTCTATGCGCCCGCATTCCAAGGGTGTGTGGTTGTGGTGGTTGATCCGAGGCATGTTATGACATCCTTTTCTCGTAACCATATACTGATAGAAACTGACTTTCATCTAAGTTTGGCAGAATGAATCTAAGGAACAAATGAACAGCTAATAAAAGAAAACCTTTTCGTAAAAATGCGGGGAAACCCTTATGAGCCTCAATCACAGGGCGGCCATTTTGTCACGACAGACTGAAATGGCTTTGTTTTACCTGCTTAGCCTGCACCCAAGTTTTTAACGGGGTGGTAAAACAATTGAAAGCTTTTTCAGTCTCTCAGGACAACATTAATATGGCCGCCGTATGGTTAAGGCATATAGGGTGGCATCCATATTCCCTCCTGTATAGTGTGGGTTATGTTTCATAAAATTTGCAAGTTAACTCAAGAGCAGTTGAAGCACAAAATCTTTCAATTACCATCTATAAAAGGTCTTTCAAGCTTAAGACAATACCACAAACGAAGGAAGTCGTTTTCAAGGGTCGGCAAGCACCGCTGACCCTTAGAAGAATTGCGTATTAGACTTTAAAAGAGCACCATACATTTTTAGTTTTAACGACTTCTTTATATTAGATACTTTCTGCTTCAGAAAACAAGAAACGCCCCAGGGAATTACTCCTGTGAATAGCGTTTTGCACTATTCTAAAAATAGGTTTTGTCACCTTAGATCCCCCGCTTGACTCAAACAAACTTTGTATTCTATTCATGGGGCTTTGTATGAGCAACGTGAGTTTCCGACATGAAAATTGCTCATAGATTCGCAATGAGCATTTTTCAAATGATTTTTGAGCTCTATTCTAACATATAAAAGGCATTACTGTCATAAGCAGCAAAACCAGGTCCATGTAACTCAAATATACGGTTAAAATCCGAAAATAGAGCGACCTGGTCAATGAAGGCTACTGAAATCGGATCCGTAGCTCTCAGTCTTAGATAGCACTGGGTTGAAACATGACGTAACATTTCTGACTTTGTAATACTCCAGTTTGTATGTGCCTCTCGCAAGCCTGTAGCAGAATAGCACACCAATATCAGCACAAACCGGAAATCATTGTTATGTTTGGTTGTGCGGTCAAGTAGGTACAATACAGTACTTTATACCCTGTAACACAATAAGAGTTGCCTTCAGTTCGCACTTGAAAAAAAAACTAAGCATCCTTGCCTCAAAATTTAGCCAAATATGAACCTTCTATGAACAGCTATGACGTCCTGCTTTCCATACAGCCGTATTTTATACCCACAGTAATGACACTGCCTTTATGGATGGATAAAATCACTCATCTGTACAGGTTTTTCCATGTTTAACCTTGTCTTAGCACACATTATAAATAATTTTCAGGATATATGTTATCGAAAACAAGTTGGATTTTGTTTCTTTTGACGATGAAAACCTTTAAAGACGACGTAAATTTGTTGGCGAACGTGACTTTCCCATACAAAACTCTCAAAGCAGGGACCCGAAGTTTGTGACGTCATTAGTGCAAAGTGCTATTCACGGTGAGACTGTGCCCGGCGCACGGTTCTCCAAATCCTGACCCTCTTTCAGACCAAAAGAATGTCATATTCCACACCTGTTCTCAGACCTGGCCTCTAAAACCCATACCCGTGTTCACAACTGGCCAGGCCTGCCATCATAATTAATAACTTAGATAAGAACGCCAACAAAAAGATTTCTTAAAAGTAAGTTCGTTCAAATTTGCATATTACTCTTTCTTTCTTATTCATTTGGAATTAAAACGATAAATATCTTCAATAACTCCCATAGTTCCCTCCAAGAACCATACCCTATTCCAGACCAACATGGGTAAAGTCTATACCCGTCTTGAGACCAAAATAGCGCAAAAACCATATACCCTTTAGAGCAGCACTTACAGTGGAACCTCGATGTAACGAAGGGCCAAGGGACTGGAAAAATTTGTTCGCTATAACGAGGTTTCGTTATATCGAGGTTCTTTTTCATATATTTTACTATTATTGGGGTAAAGAAAATCATTCGTTATACCGATGACTTTGTTATATAGCGGGTTCGTTATATCGAGGCTCCACTTTACCTATATGGCTCTATAAGGGAGTACCCACCCATTTCCCCCCCCGGGGACGGGAACTCAGCGCAATTTCTGTTTATTCCATTTGGGGAAAAAAGCATGGCCGTTTCTTGTACATTAATCAACAAAGATACCACAGTACGTGTAGCTACCAAGAGTGACTTCTACGAAGGTAGTTTGGGCGGCTCCTAGGTCCGTACAGCTTTGATCCAAAGGAAGAACACCCGTAGCGCTAGTCATGATCAAAAGCGTAGGCAACGTGACATTTTCCTAAGCTTTATGAGTCTGAACATGCGTAATTAACTCATTAAAACTCCGTCTAGATAACCAACGACAGTTCGTTAGGTTAACGGGAAGCGTTTCGCCAAGGATTTTCAATCAAGGGATGAATTCAAGGTCAGGAACCCCAGATCCGAAATCGTAAAAGGATTCAGTTTTCAGATTCTTATTTTTAGTTTCTGATCGTGATTTGCCAAGTGATTATGTAATATTAGAATATAATTATTATTATTATTATTATTATTATTATTATTATTATTATTGTTATTATTAATACCCTACCCTTGCACACAGGAGGTGTATTCAGTATCTCGTTGGATGGTAAAGAGCACCTTGGCCCGTATACCCCTGTTCCTACCAATGAAGCTTCAGCACCGAGAGCCTGGAATCCTATCTCCGCCTGGATAAACTCATCAATATCATTCAAATCAGCTTCCAAGAAATTCATCGGGGATTCTTTGAAAATATTGCTAGCCTCAAATGCAAAATGAATTCCAAACTTGGAGAGCACGTCTCTAAAAGACAAATCAAACAGCTCCAGTTGCTGCTACGATCATTTAACTCCCACCTCTCTTCAGAAGCACATTAAAAGCCTCAACATCCTGTTAAATAACAAAACCTCTGACAGATTTTTCACCTGAATACACTGCAAAACAAAAGAATTACATTCCTTTCTTTTGTTCTGCAGAAAGTTTTATAGATGATAAGCTTCTCAGGTGGCACCAACGTCATCTAATCAGTTATCTTTAAATTCTAATGCCAGTTTGATTTAACGCTTACAGTCCGAGGCAGGTCAAGCGTACCCTCTCCCACAAGATTCTATTAATAAATTGATTATTTAAAAAACGAATCGGAGTCGTTCCCGTAACTGTTGTCAAATTCAAACTATGGGTATTAAAAGTGAGCTGTGAATATTTTACGAGAACTTCTCCGATCTGTATTTGGTCAAACTGGAAATCTTTGAATGGATTAAATCTCTTAGATGACATTTACACCACAATTCAGGGAAACTAAGCTGGTAGAAATTTCGTAACTGCCTCGCGTGTGAATTCACGGCTCATTACGCATGCAAGAACTTGGCAGAGATGAATCTGAAATCTACAACTACCAAAGGACGATCAACTTTCGAATAATAAATTCATCAATGGTATCCATTCGCAACCCCAGTGCTTACGGGTTTGGGAATGCTCTGGGAAACTCTGCGCCGGTGTAGCCAAAATCTGGCTATTTGGGCCTCACAGCGTATGTTCTTTGATCCAACCAAAACTTTTTGCCCCTTTTGGATCTACTTTACCTCGAAAGTCTCGTGCTGCTTCGGTATTAGAACTGATTAAATTCAGTTAACGTAGCCCTTGAAGAATTTTCAGGTATCCAAGGCTCTTCTGGCGGTGTATGATATTTGCAGACTCCAGACAGCAGACCGCAGACTTCAGACTGCAGACTGCAGACTGTAGACTGCATGAGGCAGCAAGACTGTTAATTGAATGAAACCAAAAATATCGTAATAAAGGTGGCGTCATCATCAACATTACCTTGTTCCAAGAAGTAAGGCCTAGAAGCGAAGTTTATATTTTTCACGCAAATTACACCGACCTCATTCCTAAAGGAGCTGTTGGCTGTTCTTTTCATATTGAATTTGAGCAGAATAAAGTCTGCCGATGTCACAAACTTGCTCATGAATCCATAGCAACAGTTTAGCAATTTAGCCTACACCACAGACGAAATTAAACTATGGTTATATAAGTCTGTCTGTGAAACAGCGCCGGAATTCTTATTCTACGGGGGCCCCACCTGTGTACTAGGACTTGAGTATGAGCGATGATTTGCCTGTTTAGAAATTCAAAATGCACTTATGGTAATTCGTCGAGTCCAGGTAGGATCTGTTCGTGTCTATTATTTGGCATATCCCTAAATACTGCTAAGATGAAATACGTCATTTAAAAGGTGTTGAATGTCCTTGATCTTTCCTAGTTGTTTTGTCGACGTAACTGTAGTGAACACGAAGTGCTCGCAATCTAAAAACTTTTTTTACAGAAGACCACTATTTAGACAGGCATTAGTGAGCATTGCTACTTGTCACTATCAATTCCTAATAATCAAAGAAGAATAAAGAATCAACGCAATTAGTGATATGCCGGGTGAGTTGAGAAAGGGTCGAAGAAGAACAGCCCACAGCATCTTGGGAATGAGGCCAACGTAACTTTGCGCAAAAATATCAAACTTGTTCCCAGGCTACTTTCTCACTTTCACACGATTTTATATTTTTTGATGACGTCACCTTTGTTAGGGAGACTTTTGGTGTCATTTAGTTTACAATCTGCAATCTGTGATATGCAGTCTGCAGTATGAAGTCTGCAGTCTGCAAATGTCATACACTGTGATTATCGTAATCACCGAGACGAAGTCGAGATGACTATATTCGCCGATATTCACGTCGCCCTCAGCGACTAATTGTTGCGTTCGAGGTACGACAACGCAACCCCTAATTTGTGTTGGGTGTTCTGTGTATTATTGGGTGTCCTGTGCAATTAATAAGGGAGGTTTTTCCGTCGTCGTCAACACACATTTGCCTCGCTTTGAGGCGCTTGCTTACGTTTTGCCTCACTTTGACGCGTTAAATCATGTGGTGATTCTTGTGTCCTCGCCGTTCATCTTTCAAAGGTTTGCTGAGGTCTGATATTCTGTCTTGAATCTTCGTAAAGCGTAGATCGATCTGTGTTTGCTGAATCGTCCAAAGCGTTCATCTTTCAGAAGTTTGCTGCTAAATTTTACTTTGGATTAAACCTTCATATTTTTCAGCATGGTTCATCACTGCCTTTGGAAAATGTTTGCAACTCCCGGTGCAGGCATCAAACCGGGTTTAGTTCGGCGGCCGTTGTGCCACAAAGTAACTTTACCGAGTTGCTCGGCGGCCGTTGTGCCACAAAGTAAATCTACCGAGATGTGAAGCTCGGCGGCGCCATTTGATCATGACATGTGATAATATTTCGGCACCGGACAAACAAACACTCTTTAACTAACTCTATGTTATTTATTAGGAAAAACTTATAAACCACTCTCGAGTCACTGAAATCAACAAGCTCTACCAAATTACTGGAAAATTTATTGACGTGAGCCGCACACACATTCCATTGAAGGCAGTTGATGATTGGATGCTCTTAACAATAACATAGGAAATTATCCGAAGAAATGTTTTTGAAGAAGGAAAAAGAATCCCGGTGTCACAGTGATATGTGTATCCCTGTGATATGTGTATCCCCATACACATATCCCTGGTGATATGTGTATCCCGGGTGGGGATACAATAAACACGGATACTCATCCGCGACACAATAAGGAAATATCTTCTCTTTCTACAGGAAATGTCGTCGATATCATCTAACATAACTAGTGACACAACTAGGGTTAAGACAGGAATCAAACAACATGCAAAGGTGGAATATTGTGGCGCTCGCAGAAGGGATACACATATCACTGACCCGGCGCAGTAATATGTGTATCCCCTGTTTTTTCTTCTCTTGCTAATGGAAATATCGTCCATATAATCTATCAGAACAACTAGTAATACAACTAGGCTTACAGGAATCAAACAACTTAAAAGGTGGATTATTATGGTGCTTGCACTGGGGATACACATATCACTGGACCAGCGCAGAGATATGTGTATCCCCTCTCTATTTTTTGACTTTTCGAGTTATTCCTTGCTGAATGAAATTTTGTCAGTCATACTTATTTAACGCGACTGGTGACATATGAATTATAATCACGTTGGATAAGGAGAGCAGCAAGAACCAATGTTTACATCAACATTGCGGCCCACGAAGAAGTAAACTCGCCAGAGACAGCTTTGCGATTATTTTGTCTCGAATCGTTCCTCTTTTGTCGATTGTGTTGCTCGTAATCTTGAATCATTTGTAGTCCCTTTGACGATGATTCGTAAAATTCACAAAAACAACAAAAATAAAACCGTCACTTGTTTGGAGGGGTGGGGGGTAGGGGATACACATTTCACTGGCAGCCATATTGAAGGGATACACATATCACTAGGGATATGTGTACGGGGATACACATATCACGGGGATACACATATCACTGTGACACCGGGTTAAGCACTAATCGGCCTTTGCAACTGCGTCCTGTAACTCACGCCAGTAAAACAGAATGTTCTATTTACACGCCCGACGCACTCTGGCCAATGTCTCCTCCGATTACAAGCACTTGACACCGTACCATACCATATTTTTTCAAAACCTTCTTATAATGATACACAGTTTAAATAGAGGTTTCGCTGTACGCAACCCTTACGTTCAAAATATGCCATAATCATATTTATCTATATCGCAACTACCCTTACCCCTCAACTGCTACCTCTACGCCTAACAAACATATCGAACGCACTCTCCTAAGCTCCGATTACTCCTAGTACTAAAAGTAGATAAGGCAACTAAGTTAATGTAGCATTTATTTAGTATTGGGATAAACAATGACTGAAGAGGGTATTCTTGAATAGTGTTTTTAGTAGACCTAGAGCGGATGGAAAGGGGAAGATCGTTCCAAAAATATCTTCAATAATAGTGGGAGAGAACTTTCTAATGTTTGTTCTGTCAAAGAGAATACAAATAGTTATTCTGAAGAGACATTTCGAGTAGTATAGCTATGTTGTTCTGAAAAAACTGGTGTTATAAGACTGAAGGGTCCTAAATCATTGAAGATATCAAACTGTTAAATATACCTGCAGCATGAAAAAGGTCCCCCTATTCGGGCGGAGCCTCCCCTTATGGGCCATCCTAGGGAGTACCCTCGGGATAATATTATTACAAACTGTCCTAAAACCTAGAAAATGGTCCTGTGCAATTGAATTCATTCATTTTAGCTGCTGAGGAGTGCTTGTCTTTAACAACGGCAAATAGATGAGTTGTAAAATAGCAAAATAAGACCCACGAGCATATGTTTCCGCCATCTTCTCTTCCAGACTCGCACAACCGCAAAGTTCAAATAGGACATTTGTAACCAAAACGAGAACGAATTAAAAACAAAGTTAATGCTTAGCGCTATAGAGACGCGAATAAAGAACTGCGTCAGGTCGGTAAACGAGGGTGTGTTGTTGTTGTACATGAAGCTGTACAACTGAATGAAACCGACCGCTGCGATCAAAGCTGTTGATTCACCAAGAATCATCTGAATACTCATATCAGCAATAAAGCGCATACTTCTTGGTGAGCGAAATTTGTCCGCCCTCAAGATCGTAACGTCTCTCTTGAGTTTTTTGTAAATAAAGTACCACAGGTAATCGCGAAACACGATGGTGGCCCTTTCAAGCAAATCAAAAGAGCCGTGGGCAAAGCTCAGGGCTACAAATAGTCGTAGACTCGTTAGTTCGGCTTGCATGACTCGAAAAACGATCGCGGAAGCCACGTACAAGACATGGTTAAAGGTCTGAAAGAAATGTTTGCCCTCAAAGATCTCTACAAAATAGTGTATAGTCTTAATTTATAAATGTTCTCACTTGGAGATCTTTATATTTATGCTTGTAGCCATGGATGACTGAAAAAATATCAATATAACGGTTTACAGATACTAGGAAAGTTTTCGTCAATCTTATTATTCTGTAGCTATATGTAGATTCTTTTAGAGTTTTCATCAGTTGTGGATTGGCAAAGCAGAAAGGCATATGCACATATCAGTGACATAGTGTAAAATTCCGAAAATAAGCCCCTCCAAATATCGGTCATGTTGAAACGCAGACCATGCAGACTGCAGACTGTGCAGACCGTGCAGACTGTGCAGACTGAGTGTTATTAGGGACCTTAAGCAAAGACGTTTTTGAGCGACGTACGTCAACCGGAAGTGAGGCCTTCTCCCTTTTTATATGCCTTGACGCTAACAAACTTGTATTGCTGAGTTTCTTTTCTCTTTTAAAGACGATTTACCCGAGAGTTTCAACCAAACCGCTCCCCAATGATGCAAAAAGTCCACTTCCGGTTGACGTCCGTCCCTCAAAAACGCTGTTGCTTAAGCTCCCTATTTTTTTACTTGTACATTAATTTTCTAGTAAAATTTTTACTATAGTTTCCTGCTTCCTCTCATTTTATATGTGCACTGTGCATCACCACCATATGTCCACTGATGTGTGCAAGGGTCATCAGTAGGAAATGAGAAAATCACGGGCTCATGTTTACCGGCAGATGTAAAAGCAGTTTTGCTTGCTTTTAGCTGCGCCGCTTTCACGCAGCAGCGAGCACGATGGAGGAAGGTAAGCTCTTTCTTTGTGTAACTTTATTATTTTACCACGATTATTTATTTTTTTAGTAGAAGAAGCTTTTTCAGGTTAAGTGACTTAAAATAAAACCCTTTTCGGCTTCCTACAACAGCTATGAGAGAGACATTTCCTCAATTTCCTTGATTGTTGATGATCGTCTTTGGTTGCACTCGGTAATTCAAACCGGTGACTTGCCGTCATTTCTTCAAATCTTTATGTTGTTAGCGCGGGATATCAAACCGAGATGTTTGAGAGATGGGCCTTACTTTAAAATGTGTAAATAAATCAGGATGTTTACCGGTTTCTGGGTAATCGAGTTCGATGTTTTTCAGTCGAACCCGAATATCAACTCGGAGCAATAAAAGGGGGTGGTAGGCCTACACGACTTTTACCTCATGCCAAAATGCTGCTTATTCCAATGAAGTTGTTTTTATCTGCTGGGTAGATTATGCTCTGGAAGGTTCTGCATTTTACTGAGCAAATGTGGTTTTAGCCGCATGTTTCACACTGAGAGGTCATGACATATATATCGATTGACTGTAGCATGAGGAGCCGCATAAAGTCCCTTTACTAATTACGCTGAGTGACGGTTGCTATGCTCAATTTCCTGTTATAATTTTACCTCCGATCTCGTGCAGGCTAGCAGGGGTCAGACTGGCTGTCATCGATAGGGATTTTCACAGAGGCGATGAAACAATCCTAAATTTCGCAACTGTCTGGTAATATGGTTAAAACAGTATTAGCCGGTGTAAATATAGTCGAGCGCGGTCTATTCAACTATTCTCCGGATCGGATCATCCCAATCAAGCCATCATTGTATGGAGTATATGTGAATTCTTTTTTGGGTATCCCGGTCGAGAATTTCTGTGTTGATTCAAACTCATTTCCCTTAGAAGCTTGTTGGTATTTGAAAGAAAATTTTAACAGATCGAACAGGTTAGCAGAGTTCCAAACTGAGATGGCCAGCCTTCCTTCGTCACATTGGTTCACTTTCAGAAGCGGGGCCATTTCAGCCTTAAATCAGTAGGTTTACCTTGCGACACATTAATTCTGTTTTTTTTTATGACTTGCTTAATCGTAAGACACCTTGAAGGTAAGGACAATGTTCGATTTTTTTCCTTTAATTTATTTATTTCTGCCTCGAATATATCCGCGCCAAAACCTCCTAAATGCCCGCCAAATTTAATGTGGCGCGCTCGGGAGTGATCGTACAGTGTTTAGGAAGAAACAGGCCCAGCACAACTTCCACTGGAGGCACTTTTGTGTTACTGCAAGAAGTACCCATATAAAGAAGTCGAAAAGCTTTTCTATTATTAATTTCGTGCTACATTTTCTGGATAAACAATGGAATGTGTTGAAAATTGTAGACATCCCTGTTTCATAATACACGTACACACTTAGCGGCCAAATTGCTACATATTTTATCTTTTTACCGCTGTTTTGCTTGTTGCCGAAGTTTAAATGCTACATCATGATCCAGTGCGATTTATTGTTGTCGTTACACGCTCAGATCTTTAATTTGTTTGAATTAATGAGAAAATTATCTTGTAGTCTGTAATTATGCGTAGTATTGCATTGTTGAATGCGTTCACTGCCTATGAAAACAATCGTTTTCCTAGTAGTATATCGGATAGGCCAACTGACTCCCACTGGTGGCAAATTGTGCTACAAAACCATAAATAAGGGATGTTCGAAGTATAAACCTCACAAAAGCTTTTGATTTTGATCAACAACGAAATGAGTGGCTAAAACGCGTTAAAAATAACACATGCTCGTGTTACAGAGAGCGGGTTGAGTGTTGCTCGTTATTTGTAAGTCTCTGAATCTTAGCAGCTTTCTTTTTCTTTTGTATAATCTTTACCGGGGAATCGAAATGAATTTTAGTTGATTGGTTGCGTCCATCGCGGTTCCCCCCTATTTGTTTTTCAAAAAAAAAAAAAACACCATTGCAAGAACCTGTACGGTCTCTATTATTTTTCATTAACAGCCAGAGAGCTTTAATTCACCGAAACTAAAACAGATTCATAAAATGTACATGGTTCAGGGTATTCTGTACGTGCCTTTTATGTTGGGTGTGTCGCCTGATTAAAAGCGAGCGATCGGGTGAGTCGCCTTCGCTTAGTGCAAGAAGACTTTGTAAAACGTGTATATTTAATGAATCTTTCCGTAAAGAACGAGGCGGCCTAGAAAGCTTGAAAAATAGTTTTTGAAACGTCTTGCCAAATATGTTTTTATTTTGTTTGGGGATTGCTAAAATTGCGTTTCAACTAGACGCTGTAAAATTCGCCATTGAACTTATTCTTCGGATTCAAAACAATGACCAAAGTTCCGTCTGCACGTGCTCTTTTGGGTGAGTCGCCTGAAAAAGCAAGCGATCGGGTGTGTCGCCTTCGCTTAGTGCAAGGGAACTTGGTTTTTATTGGTTATGGCTTGCAAGTCCGTTTTGAACGAAATAAATGGTTTCAGTCATAATTAATGAACATCATATAGGTGACCTTACAAGTTTGTATTATAAGAAAAATATAAGAGCCTTTTTTACGCCGCGAACAGGATGAAATAGAAAACTTCACCGGCCTTTTCTCAAAAAAAGGGAATAGTCCCGCTTTAAATTCTGCTCCCCAGAAAAAGCTACAATGAAAATTATTTAAATTTATAGTTTAAATTCAATCAAATTTATTTAAATCGCTGCACTTCGTTCATTTGTGGTAAATAAATGCATATTGATTTTGAGGTATCCCCGGTTAGATAATTTGTGCAAGACTCCTCTACACCGCCACAAGTTTTCCGAGTGGTGCGCTGTTTCGGAGTGGTTTTTATTTCACCAGGTTCTTTTCTTTAGTTGTGTTCGTCTCATCAGCTCAGCTTTATTATTTCTGTAGTGTCTGCTAAAATGATCCATTGAAAGATAATGTCGAATAAAGCTTCAGTAGGAGGTCACGAAAGGAGATTCGCATTTCACCTCAAGTATGGTTTCAAGCTGTCAACGGTCTATGCTTGGCTGAATTTAAACAATGGCTTCCTGGTCAGATGGGGGACAAATTTTCCCCCATATTTCGGTCGCTAAGGCTTGCGGCTCGCCATGTATTGTTTTCTGGTCGGCAGGATTTGCCCATCCCCCTCTTGGGACACCAGAACAGCGAATGAGCTCTGTGAGTACAAGTAGATATATTTAAAACACCTTCCCAATCCATATAACCCTAAATCTTCACCAAAATCAATTTTTTTTCCAAACAATATCCATACATTGTCAAGAGATCAGGTTTGTGAGAAGTAATAAAATGATCACCAAAGTGAAAATGCCTTGATCGTTTATCAAATTCACTCAACACATTCTTTAAGGAAATGTATGGAGATCAGTTTGGAGAATTTGTATTTGGATATTAGGGCTCAATAAAGGGTCAAACACAACTGAGGCCTGTGTTCCCTTCAAAATGATATTATAGGATAAAGAAGACAATGCGTAATCATCTCAACTGAGTCAAGATCTTAATTACAGCTAGCAGGGCTGTCAGTAAGGGAAGGGTACTGGGGTTTGCCCGGGCTTGACTGCTATGAGCATGACTAGAACAAATCAAATTAACAGTGCAGATGAGTTTTAGCTTTTGAAAGCTGTTTCGGATGTTCGCATTAAGAAATCATAACAAAAACTGTTGTTTTTTTTTTTCAACAAACAGATGGTTTATTACAAAAGCCAGTTTAATAAGCTTAAATTTGATATGTTGTAAGCATCTGCAGTTTAACAGGAACTTGCTCTGAACATTACTTGCCCTTGATACACCCCCGAAGGTATCTGGTAACCTAAGTTTTTTTTCTTTCATAATGTGTAGAAAAAGATAAGTGACTGCTCAGGTACATTGGTGTATACACTGTAGATATTAGAAGTTGTCAAAATCATGTGGCAATGTAACACGAGGTACCACATTTCAAAATCATCTGTAAGCCATGACAAAAAAGACATGGCAAAATGGATTTACTGTAAAATAATGACTTTCTGGTTATTACTAAAGCTCAGTGCGTATTATTTACAAAGTAAATGTGCCTTTATGCATTTTTATTTTTAGATTCTTATCTATCCTTCCCTGCAATTTCTGGACTTTAATCTGCCATCCTATGTGACAAATGCAGATAATGATATCCTTTCTAGAGAAGATCATGCCAATTTTGTTTCCCTGTACCTTAATGGTTCTACAGACCTCACAGACATCTTTCTTTCTGGCAATCATTCGCAACATCTTAGAGGCACAAAGTACATGTCATATCTAGGAAAACCAACTTTAGAAACTTTACAGGAAAAGCCTCGACTAGAACTGGATTCAAGAACGTCAGAAGCTTTAACACATTTCAGAGGATGTTCTTTGATGGCTGAAGACTTCAGGAGAATCCCACCAACCTTTATCATTACTGCAGAATTTGATGTTTTAAGAGATGAAGGGTTTCTTTATTCAGAGCGATTACGAAAATCAGAGGTTCCGGTCAAATTCAAGAACTACAAGTCTTTTCATGGCTTTGTGACAACTGCAACTGAAGGCGGACCAGCGAGAACGGATGAAGGTGATGATGCTTTTGCAGATATAGTGCAGTACATTAAAGACATACTGACCAGTCTTGAGGAAAACTTTTAGAGAGGATCAATAGAAAAAAAGTTGATAGTGAGTGTTGTTTTATTCTGAATGGCAGGTTCATTTCCTTGACCAAAAGAAACTTGCATTCTGGTACTGTTTGACTGCAGAGAGAGATGTGGAAAGATCAGTCCCGTTTTATGGGACATTAATCATAATAAAGTAAAAATCTACGGGAAAGAACCTTGTTTCTAAGAACCTGTTAGGCTATTTGCCAGTTAGGCCAAGGACCTGTTTAGCCTAAAATTTGAAACAAGTTCTTATTTTCTAAAATCTTTATTGAAAAAAGTCGCCATCCTCTTTGGAGACATAAGTGCCTTTTCACTCCAACTGCAATACTTATAATTTAGTATGCAGATTAAAGCTGAAAACCATTAATTCTCTTAACTACAATGCATACTTTTTCTTCAGAAAATAACAGCCCAATGAGAAGCTAGCCTAAATGTTTGCTAACTTACCATTTATGTAACCACCTGTTTTGGCTATTAACTTAGGAGAATGCTGGTTCTTACAGCCCTCGTGGGTTTTAACTGTACATCTTAAAACAACACTCACCACGGTACATGAAAAGAGACATACTGATCAAAAGGCCACTTCCGAGTTCCAAATCCATCCCGGCCCTACTTTCAAAATGAGGCCAAGTGTACAACCTCTCCTGTGGAAATGAGTTTTATTTGCATGAGAATCAAAAATCATTTCCATTTCAAAGGGTGAGCAGTTAACCTCGTTTTGATACAGATCGAGGCCCGGAGGTACTCGGAAATGGCCTTTTAACTTACCCTATCTTAAGGTGCACAGACTCAAGGTGATAAACAAGAGTCACAGAAAGGCAATAACTTTGCCAAAGATGGAAGGTTAGAAGAAAGGACAATGTAAACACGAATAATTTATAGGTCTGTCATACTTCTAGATAATTTACAGCAACAAGGCATTTTTAATAGAGTTGGTTGGTAGTATATTTTTATTGCATTTAATACAAATAATCCCTATTTATTATTAGTGTCATTATTTAATATCAAATTTGTTAGTTTCTTGAAGAAACGTTAGTGCAGTGGGCTGTTGTGCAGTTAGGGCTTTTTTTTTCTTTTTTTCATGAGAAATATCACCACCAATGAGATAGATAGATAGATAGATAGATAGATAGATAGATAGATAGATAGATAGATAGATAGATAGATAGATAGATAGATAGATAGATAGATAGATAGATAGATAGGTAGGTAGGTAGGTAGGTAGGTAGGTAGGTAGGTAGGTAGGTAGGTAGGTAGGTAGGTAGGTAGGTAGGTAGGTAGGTAGATAGATAGATAGATAGATAGATAGATAGATAGATAGATAGGTAGGTAGGTAGATAGATAGGTAGGTAGGTAGATAGATAGATAGATAGATAGATAGATAGATAGATAGATAGATAGATAGATAGATTAGATAGATAGATAGATAGATAGATAGATAGATAGATAGATAGATAGATAGATAGATAGATAGATAGATAGATACTTTACTATAGATACTTTATTATCAACACCATTGCAGCCATAGGCTGAATTACGGGATATTTACAAATACTGATGATAACAAAGAGAAAATAAGAAAATTATCTACATCTTATAGACATGGCTATACGGGCCTAATACATGTCACATAGAATTGCACCAGTTCACTTGGTGCCACTCCGGATCTCTTGAATTGACGTAAAAAATAGAGACGAGAGGAACATTTCCTAATTAGTTCAGAGGAGTGCATGTTCCACTTTAAATCGTGGCTAATGGTCACGACTAGCAATTTGGCACTGGTGACTAATTCAAGGGGTTTGCCATTTAGGACTAGGGGTTCAAAATCGTGTTCAATGAGTTTCATTTTCGGGTGAATAGGTCATTTCTGTGTTCCAATAACTCTCACGTTCAAAACAAGGCTAAGTGCAAAATCTTTCTTGTAAGAACAAGATTTACTTACATGAGAATTAAAACTCATTTTCATATCAATGGCACTTGTTCGGCGCTTTGAAACAGGAGCTTGAGGAAACTCGGAGATGGCCCATTTCTTCACAAAACTAATTGCGTTATCCAGTGGATAACGCCATCCACCTTTTGATCAACTGGGGCCAGGTTATTTTCTACTTAATATTTACATGATGAGTGAGTCCCGAGATTATTTTACCCTCGTCTTCAATGTGGGGACGAAAAATACACATACACACCATATTTCTTTCTTTTCTGAGCCTTACTACATTGGCCAAGAGGCGAACAACATGTCTACGCATATTCATGCCCAACTAAGGCAACAATAATGTCCGTCAAGAGTTTCTTTTGGAAAGGAAGGAAAGAAGAAAATAATGCGATATTTAGACAAAATTCATCCTGGGTGATATTACTCACGTATACAGGGCACTAGTATTATTAAAGGTCTGCAAGTACATTCCTTTTTAGTTTTGTTTCATACTCTAATTTTTTTAGTCGTTACATGTAACTAATATTATTATAGATTTAGTTTTAATAGGCTTTGAACATAATTATTTTCTGTCTTTTCTCTTAATATTATTATGTAAGAAGATCTGTACAACTCTAAACCCTTTTATTGGTATAAAGATACATTATTTTGTGGATTTGATTATTTTACAGGTCTTTCTAGAAAACATCGTTTCTTTTCTGTCCATACTTGAAATAGTTATATTGGCTGGAAATTTCTTCCCAACAGCGTGCTCTCTCATTGGATACTTCGAAATTCACATGACATCTAACAATGAAACTGTTTCCCGCCAAAATCTCTTAGTTGGTTGAAACATAGTGCACAAGTTTTCACCTTCACACCTGCAAAAACCGGCCTATGGTTCAAAGCCAAGAGCCCGCTGAATCTAGACCTAGAAATTATATGGATACGGGATATTTGGGCAACAAATTAAGGGGACAAGAGATTCGGAGCCGTAGAGTGTCAAAGAAATCTTTTGTGATAAAACAAGAAAGGTAAGTGACCGATTAGAAAGGCTAATATATACACAGGTAAAGGAAAAGACACAAATAATTTCAGGACTTGCATTTTTGAGTAAATGTTGACATTATAGCCCTTATCACGGTTTTGGAAGCCCACTTGACGGGTAGGCAACCCCACGCGAAATTACGGTGTTTCTTTGAGAATCCAATGTCGAATACTTTCCGTAAAACGGCTTTGGAAAAAAATATGAATTGTAAGCTAAAGTTTAACTTCTAAGGATTCTACTGAAAAAAAATTGAGAGCGTTACATGCACTAGAACCACTTTTTAAAATTCTCTACATATTTGCCTGTAAAAATTCAGGGGCACCCAACGACAATTTTCGGGAAATATCTGTTCGGAAGACGATTTGAGATCTAGAATTTTCGGAACATTTGTTGTAAAATTTCTTGCTTGCCTGCCTCTCCTAGGATTTTCGAACATCTAAAAAATGGTAAAATTGCCCATTTTCAACGGATTTTTACCCTAAAAAGGTCACCTAGAATTTTCGGGAGCCTTTTTTCTGGCTGAAATTTTCGAACAGGTAAGTTTTGATCCCTATAATTTTCGGATCACTAGACTTTCAGCTAGGAAATCCGAACAGATGAAAAATTTATAGGGGATAAAAATATACCCATATCCACCGTTTAAATACTAAAACACGTTTAACAATGCTATGTTTAAGTGGTTTTGAACTATATTCTCGTTGGGTGCCCCTGAAAATTTGTTTACCACCGACTGAAATTACCCAGGAAAGAATTGCACACAAATATGGAGAATCTAAAGCAAGCGACTGAAGAAATTAAAGCAAAGGTACGGTCCCCAGAATTTGTTAGTAGAATCGTTTGCTGTGTAGCTTTAGTCACTTACAATTCCTATGAAATTATCAGAGCAGCCGTTCTACGAAAATTATTTGATAATAGATTCTCCTACATACAAACACTGTTATTTCGCACGCGGTTGCCTTTGACCCGACAGTATGGCTTCCAAAACCGTGATAAGGTCTATATGTCCCCTATACAGTTTTGTTCGAGAAAAAGTCTTTCCATTCCTTTCCTTGGAATAACGTCACCATCAGTATTTGACACGGGATACAAACCATTGGAATTGACGGGATACAGAACAAATTTAGGCCTGACATCAGTAAAGGTATTCACATGAAGGTAGGACAGACAGTAAAGACGTCTTATTTTGTTCCTATATATGTTTAAAAGAGATACTAGCTTTTGCAATAAACTGCTTTAGGTGACATAAAACATTTTTTGTTCTCAGCTTAGTCTTTGTGAGAAACCTTGAATGAACAACGTTTATGATGTCCTCCTGTTTGGCCACGGGAGTGGAAAATCCAGAAGTAATCATCAATTGTTAGATTATAAACTAAAAATGTCCGACTACACAATATAATTACTCTAAAAAAAATTCTTATACTCTAGTTGTCAGTGGTATCAATGTGTGATTATATCAACGGAGTATGATTCTCTTAACACGTATACAGTCAACCCTCTTTAAGACGGACACCTTTGGGACCGGCACTAAGTGTCCGTCTTAGAGAGGTGTCCGTCTTGTAGAGAGTCAAATAAAATGAGCAAAGAAAGGCAGGGACCAACTCTAGGTGTCCGTTTTACAGAGGTGTCCGTCTTACAGAAGTGTCCGTTAAGAGAGAGTCGACTGTATTTAAAGGAAAATTAATTGGGGGCTGTATATACATGGCGCGCGAGAGGAGGACCTAGTAGTAGAAAGATCCTTGAAGCCGAAACAAATTGACATTGGGTTTACATTCATAAATTTCGATCCGTGTGGTGAACAAAGTAGAGAAGGATCGAGAAGGAATTAAATATGGCTGGAGACAAAACGCACGTGCTTGCCTTATATAAGTCCTATTGAGCCGCTATGAACAAAATCTTTATTTCCCCACGCCCGTGCGTAAATCTGAAGATTTTTTTTATGATGATGTGCCAGCTGTTTTTTTCGTCTCTTTTCCTAAGTAACAAGTACCCCAAAATCGACGGCAATGATGAAAACGTTCTAGATTTTTTTTGGAATTTACTGAGCTTCTGGCCCCTCAAACCAACAGCAAAAGCTGTAAAGATGTTTCGCAAATAATACTAGAGCCTGAGTCGTTGAAAAGTCTGCCGCAAAGACTGACATTCAGCTGGAAAAAGACCATAAATTGGTCTGTGTCGGAAAATATCCAATTTGTATAAAGTGTCCGCCGTTTTTAAAGTTTGTTTATCCTTACAAAAACAAGTTGATTATGAAGTATAAGGTCAATAGCGAAAAATGCACTTTTGTTATCGCCAAACAATCCAAAAGGAGCAGGAAAATTTATCTTGCAGTAACAAGACAAATTACACAAGAAGCTATAAATTTATTACTTGCGAAAACAACTACTGCCAGGTCTTCTCAAGAAGTCGTAACGGGACAGGTCATTATTTATGTAGAGTGTAGAGGGGCGGACACGATAGTTCCCGGTGGCAGCCAATTTACTCGTTATAATTTATTGGTGTTATATCTGTCTAAAGGAAAGGCCAAAATAAAAAATCTGGCCGGGTTTTTTTTGTTTATGGCTCGCTACAGGTCTGGTAGCGCTGAAACCAGCCTTTTTACACCATCTTTGAGGTAAACAGAACTATCAGGCATTGTGCGCTACACAACAAATTATAAAAAAACAACATCATAAAACGTTTTTAATAGAGAATTCACCATTAGGACGGGACTCTTCAGTCAGGTCAAGCTGCCATTATGTAGTACGCAGGGTAATAATGGGCCTTGAGCAAAAACTTTCTAACAAAATATGTTTTAATTCAATTTACAAAATGGCCCGTCCGACCAGCCAATTCTAAATTTTTGCTAAGCGCCAAAACTTACAATGCGAACTGTCGTGTATTTGAATGAACCGTGGTAATGAGGAAGAGATCTCAGAATCATTTTCCTTTGCATCTGCATTTTACATCTAAAACACCATATTCAACCGATGCTCGCGGCATTTTAAGTACTCCTGCATGCGTTGTTCACATACGACTGAAAATGACAACATGCAAAGCGATAAGAAAGATCAGATCGATATCTTGACAAACAATCATGACAAGAAATATAATTCAACGAAACAATTAAAACGACTACAGTTTTCTATTTACGAAGACGTGTATTGAGAGTGAAGTGTCTCTGAATATCCTGAGTCACGAATAAAACCTTACGTGCAGATTTTATTAGCCTTACGTTTTAACAGGGGCACCCAACGGCGATTTTCGGGAAAATATCTGTTCGGAAGACGATTTGAGATCTAGAATTTTCGGAGCATTTGTTGTAAAATTTCTTGCTTGCCTGCCTCTCCTAGGATTTTCGAACATCTACAAGATGGTATAATTACCCATTTTTAACGGATTTTGACCCTAAAAAAGGCCACCTAGAATTTTCGGGAGCCTTTTCCTGGCTGAAATTTTCTAGAAGATAAGTTTTTATCCCTATAATTTTCGGATCACTAGACTTTCAGCTAGGAAATCCGAACAGATGAAAAGTTTTTAGGGGATAAAAATATGCCTGTATCTACAGTTTGAATACTAAAATACGCTCAACAATACTATGTTAAGTGGTTTTGAACTACATCCTCGTTGGGTGCCCCCGGTTTTAAGCCACCTTCGCCGTGTTTGCTATTTTTCAAGGTGATCTCCAGGCAAGAACAACGCTGAAAGCCTTATTTTTACAAACAATAGGATAACTAAACTATTTTTCAGAACGTCTTCTTTCTAGTCGCGGTCAGAAAAAGACTTTTTCAGTTCTCTACTATTTTATTAGGTCAGATAAATTGTCTCAAATCTAACAAATGTGCGAAAAATGACGGCATAAAAATGAAACCAGAAAAGAAAAAAACACATCAAATGCGATATAACTACTTCAAGCTTACCGGTCGAGATGCAGTTCGTAAACCCCTTCAAGCAATTAAGACTTTTCGCATAGTCCAGCACGGTGAAGTAAGCTTACTAAGAGTAGCCTCTTTTTGAAAACGATGATTTCCGATTTCTTTTTGTTGAGCGGTGCATTTCTCATCCACATCCCAATAAACAAGCCAGCCAAGAATAACAAAAGAATTTTGATAGCAGCTGTATTTCATTTTGTATAGATTTAGTGCAAAAAGACAAGAAAAACATCACAAAATGACACAAAACTCTGTCAGCTTCACCTATCAGTAAACTGGTCTCAAATGCTGCATAAATTTTCCTCATGAATCCTCCTCGCCTGTTAATTCTTACTCTATTCATTTCCGCTTCTTTCTCTTTTCCGTCGCTCTTCACTTACAAGAGAACATGTAGGTTGAATTAAATCCGCTATTGTTTGTTGCCACAAAAATTTTTTCAAACAGTTTACCAGAAACTGAGCACTACGGTCACATCTCCTTATGCTTAAAATACTTGAAAACAAGTTTCTACAGTAAACAAGTTTTTGAACGCGACGACTTGGCCACGCCTTTTCTAGCGGGATTTCCCGCCAAGAAGAACGCAGGTTGCACAAATACAAGCTAATACACCACACGATTTATAACATACTCCTCCCCCCGACAGGCTGACACCTGATTTCCTTCCATCACCCCCAAAGAGTGTACGGACGGACGGAGCAAGCTGACGTCATAACCAAATTTTCTCAGATGGATAGTGTACCAAATTTTCTTACCCATGGTGCTCCGCTTGCGCGCGCTTCGCTATAAACTGTGGAAGAGGGTCCAAAAAGTTGTTTGGCTGTACAAAACTATGCAATAGAGTCTCATCGTGATGGGAAATAGTGACTAATTCATAAACGACAATTTTTCCATGAAAAAATTTCTATTGTTCTCTCGAGCTGGCCAATCAGAGAGCCGCTTTGGATAGGTGCAGGACGACCCGTATGTTTTAAAAGAATGTCTAAATGTGTGATTTAAATAGCATGAAGAGAATTTAGCGTTACACCACATGTCATGACCATTGCCGTCGAAAGTGAGTAAAGTTCTTAAGTCTTTGTTTATCTGGAAAACCTGTCCCTCATTAAAATTTGAATTATGTCAGTACCACGAGTCTCGCTATTCCCCCTGCTCATGGATAGTGTCCAAAATTTCTTCATCCGGCTTCGTTTGCGAAAGCGAGAAAGTTGATGTTAGCGAATTTCAGGTTAAAAATTAGGGCCGCGGTCTGAGACTCTGACATCGAAAACCAATCTTCTAAATGTTCTCACAAATATAAGGCTTCTGGCGGGAGCAATAATCTACATTAGGTTTCTTATCTACCTAAAGGCTATCTATGGAAAAAAATGAAACTGAAATTGATCTTTCAACACCTGCCACGAAATGAAGATTTTGCTAGTTTTCGCGGATCCTGACCGTCGCTCTTAAACACTTGTTACTTAAACATGACTGCAAAAACAAAGAAGATATCATCTTGACCGACATTTCCCCACAAATTTCGACACATTAGTCCGCCACATTGAGATGACATATGGGTCACGTGTTTGTGAAAGCTGGTAATAGGTTTCTCATTTCTATAGCAACGGGACTTCGCCGCGCGCGCGGAAGCTCCGCTATAAAACGAAAGGATTCCATTTGTCGTGCGTCTATTCAGTAACAGCTGGTAACAGATCACATTAATGAGCAAAACAACAAGTCTGAACGTGCATCACGCTTTTTTTGTACATTTCGTTGCCGTCCCTGCACAACTACGACGTGAAATGACCAAAATTTAAGTTTACTTGAGAACGGGAACGGCAAGCCGATAAATTCTACCATCTCTGTCTGAACTTGGGCGCGGTCCACTCTCTTCATCTCCAACCTAAATTCCGTTCTTTTTAAGTAACTGGGAGACCTGGGATAATCGCGAAAAAAGTGAAAGGATGCAAAGTCTATCTTTCAGGGATCTTTTCATGGACGTCGCCGTTGTCGGATCGTAAGGTCCCTATTACTGAGCAGACGCACGGCAGAATAGAATCTATTTATTAAATATAAAAGGAAAATAGAATTTGAGGCGGCTTTACGGCGACTATAGTTGGGAGACAATAGGCGAATCTTTGTTTACATTTTCTGCCTCATTAACATATCCTCATCATCATCTGATGAAGGTAATAAAATAATACCCCTGAATATTGAAAACGCATAACAATTTCAGTTATCTCTGAGCCCGATATACCGAATGGTTTCGGAGAAATTCTCTTTTAAAAACTGGAAATTTTACAAAGAATGTATCGCTCATTAACGTTTTTGCCACGGCAGCAATTTCGCAGTTTTAGATGGTTAATATTTCCTCTAATATTGTAATAAGCTGAAAATTGCACAAACTGTTTAAGTTACTCAGCTCTTTCAACTTTTGAATTTAGTTCCTATAGACAGCCACGGCTTCTTTGAGTTAAGTCGTATGCTAATGAGGAAAAATGTAAACCAATGACGCCAGCAAAGATTCGCCTATATATTCCTATATTTAGTTACCTATGTGGAAATACATTTTTCCCCTGTAAAGCCGTAATGCCATCAATGCAATATCAAATTCCAATTTAGATTTGGATCCCTATTCAATTTAACTTTTCTTCCTAACAATTAAAAAAATAAAGGAGCAAAACTCTATGTTAAAGTATTACGTTGTACTTGATGGTGTGAATACGCGTTTCAGTTCATGTTTCAAAGAAAGATGCTATCAAAATACGGAGTTTTCTAATCACTTTTATGTCCAGGAGTAGACGCAGTTGCATATTTTACAAAGGTAACGATTTTTCGTTACAGACTTGTTAGGAAATTTATATCTTTTGTTATATTTCATATTTTAAAATAAAAAGCGAGCTGGGGATTTTTTTTCAAAACCTTCTGCAACTTTGCCTTTCTTTTTCTTGCTTTGGTATGTAAATACAACAAATCCTTCCTCTTATTTGCATTTTCCTGTCAAAAGGTTTATCGATGGCCTCTCAAAATTTTGTATTTTACGTTATTTTTGCAATTTTTGTAACAATCTTTGTAGTTGAGTTCATTCCTGAACATATCTCAATTTTTTTCGCTCGAAAACCTAAAAGAAACTTAGTACGTACAGCATGTTTGTAAAACTTGTGGCGTCACGACTCTGTTTGCATTCTCTCATGCAAGCCGGCACACCCTTCAACCAATCAGAGCATGTGTAGTATGCCAATTATTTTATTAGTTATTTTAAAGGTTTTTGCTTCTTGTCAGTGGTAAAAACACTCATATTGGAGATTCGATTCACTCTTTATTGTTTTCTTCAGAATGATTACAACAGTCAAGTAATACCAGTACAGCCTTTAAAAATTTTAACAGCCAAATGCTACACGTCATACTTAAGACGTAATGTCATAACAATCACTATGAGTGCTATGATTATAATCACTACTGTTTGTTTTTTTACTTGATTTCTAAGGCAACAGCACTATTTGAAATATGCTAACTTAATGACAACAGACCGGATATTTTAACCCTGCTTTATTCCGCCACGGTTCCAATATCAATTTCAAGAGTCGGTGGATTCTTCGTAGTCATTAAAACAAATGCGTTGAGGCCGAATCCCAGTTCAATTTCACGCCGCTTACCGTCCGCCCTCTGTGGATTGTCGTCGTTCATTCCGCAATAAAGATCCGGTTTGGCATTTTTCTTCTTTGAGGCAGGATGAGCCTCAACTTTAAACTTTCCAGGGTTATTAGCATGATGGCTAAACATGACAGCAAGTGTTGCTTGTTGGTCAGGTATGTCGTATGTGAATACCCCAGCTGCGCCTGTATCGATTTCTTGTACTTCGTAATAGGTGTTATTACCTTTAAACAAGCAAAAAATATATCATTCATCACAACGAATCAAAGAGAACAAGCACCAAAGATTGTGCTAATCTGTATTTGCAATTTTCTTCTCATTAACCTGATTAAGGTACGCCTCTCATTTGTTTAATCTGGAGGTTCCTATATTCTTCTGCCGTGCATCGAATCAAGAGAATAACTGATTCCACAAACTAGCTTTCGTATCCATGAAGGTACAGGTCTGCTCCTTTTTGTAGTGAAAGAGTTGTAAAATAACAGGAAAAATATTTCACAAATCCAAACGGTCTAGCCATACGAGTGTGTTGTGAACCGCCATGATACACATCATGTTTAAATCCAGTTTTTAGTCTATGTAAGCATGAAACCGATCGATTAGAATAAATACGTCAGCCGCAGCGCTTTTCTTGTTCATAAATCCATGCATGTATCTGCTCAGTTTGCGTCGATCTGAATCACAACTGGTTTACTAGCCCCTGATATTATGTTCCGATACGAGAGCATCTTCTCATATAGTTCACCATTTCTCGCTCCTAACCCATTGTTTTCCAATTGATCAAAGGCGTTTTTAAATGCTCCGATGCTTTGAAAAAAAAGCCCAGCAAATCCGGACAGTTTTGCAGTGGTCAGCTTTGTTGTTGAAACCAACGGATGCGAGATATTAAAATGTCCTCCTGCTAACATACGGCGAGATTTAAGGCCGCGGGGGACACTTTATTCATGAATACATTCATAAGACAAAATACAAAACGCTTTTCTCGGTTGTTTTGAAGGCGATTTGGATATAATTTTCACATGCAGTCATGACGGAATGAAAAAGGTTTTGGAGGGCTGTTTTCCAATTGGTAGATCGCGCCTTAGGGCATTGCTTTAAGCCGCGGTAGTGCAAATTGGGAAAACGTGATTTTTTGCTCAAGTTTGCGGATCGAATAGAACACAGCATCCCATGATTTTACAGTGGAACCTCTATTCAGGGGACACCCTTTGGACCGAGGCAAGTGTCGCCTGGAGGTGTCCGTTGAATGGAGGACTGAGGTTTGTTAATAACTAAACAACAAATGATATTTTTCTTTTACTCTGCCTCAGAGTCTGCTGCATTCATTATTTCAAGCAGCTAGATAATGTATAAAACAAATCATGATTTTAAAACGTATTTCTGCGATGTTGTGTGTTGAACTCCCACAAGTGCAAACATCAATTTTTATAAAATTGCTAAGATTGCACGCGCGCTCTGATTGGCCGAAAGGCGTGTTTGCATGAGAGTGTGTAAACATGTTTGTGGCGTCAAGATGTTTTGCTTAAGCTTTTACAATGTAATTTCGCGCGCTAATTTGAAAAAGTTTTTGAGTTCAAAACTCGACAAGTTTACTTTATTTACCCATTCCTTCGTCGGCTAAAACTTGGAAAATCTTTACAAACAAGCTGTGTCAATTTTTTTTCGCTAAAGCTGTCATTTTAAGCGAGAAAAATCCGTATTTTGGAAAGCATCTTTTTGCAAAACAAGAACTGATTACGCGGGCAAGACTTCGTGTACAAGACTTTAGGACTGGTAAGAATTTCTGTTTTAATCAGTGCCATAACAAAGAGTTTTTGAGTTTTTTGGGGGATAAAGTTATTTTATAAAAGCAATAGAAAACATTTTTCCTGTGTTTGCATAGCCTGATATAATCACGACAGGGGTGGGGAGAATTCTAGACATTCGTCTCTGGTTTGCATAACTGTCTCGAATTCTCCCAGCCCCTCTCGTGTTTATATCAGGCTATGCAAACACAGGAAAAAAGTTTTCTATTGCTTTTATAAAATAACTTTACCGAAAAAAACACTCAAAAACTCTTTGTCAAATTTTTACTTCGATCCGATATTTTTTTTCGACGTACGGGGGGGTTATTGGCTTCGAGGTTCTTGGACCGGGTTTTACAGCAGGGGCACCCAACGAGAATATAGTTCAAAACCACATAAACATAGCATTGTTGAACGTACTTTAGTATTTAAACGGTATATAAAGGCTTATTTTTATCCCCTAAAAATTTTTCATCTGTTCGGATTTCCTAGCTGAAAGTATAGTGATCCGAAAATTATAGGGATCAAAATTTACCTTTTCGAAAATTTCAGCCAGAAAAAAGGCTCCCGAAAATTCTAGGTGACCTTTTTAGGGTAAAAATCCGTTAAAAATGGGCAATTAAACCACTTTTCTGACGTTCAAAAATCCTAGGAGAGGCAGGCAAGCAAGAAATTTTACAGAAAATGATCCGAAAATTCTAGATCTCAAATCGTCTTCCGAACAGATAATTTTCCGAAAATTGTCGTTGGGTGCCCCTGTTACAGGCCCGAGACCATGTGTCACAAAAAAATCGTTTTAAAATTCAAATCCATTGTAAGGCGGACAACAAATAACTTATTCAGAAAATTACATAATTGTACACATTTTAAGTGGTGATTTACTCAGTTTGAACGAAAATGTAATATTTTGGAGATTTTTCATTATTTTCAATATTTTGAACGTTTTCGTTCGATGAAAAAATGGCAAATTTCAAAGCCCAAAATCGTCGACCGGTACCTCGATTTCAGTAAAGAGTGTTATACCACGTTAAAGAGTGTTTTCTCTTCTTTCAAAATCTGTTTTCAAAACTATGGGCAATTTAAAAGAAAATTTTTGAGGCCGAAAAAAACAAGAAGTACTTTTCTGATATTAGAGCTCTCCAGACTCAGCAAGCCGATGCTAAAACCTCAGAAAAATGCGACAAGAAATCGGTTTGAGCAACAGTGGTTAATGTTATCAGCTATCAGAAACCACAACATGTTTATCGAGCGATCTCAGTGATAAAATTTAAAGCCGTTTTCCGACAAGAAAAGCAGAGTTTAGCCATCGTCTGCTACCAAACGCACGAGTCACGTAAGGTTGTCAAAGGGCAAAGCACAATAATAAACTCCAAAAAGCACAACGTTTTTGCGTCCAGGAATTATACTTAGCGGACAGAACAATGCCTGCGAGTGTATGTTTCATACCTTAGCATGGGTTTACTAAAACATCAAGGACAGCATCGGCAAGAGCATCTTCGGCTGCTCTCAAACGACGGAGATTGCGTTACTTTTCACCACCTGTTTTTGGGCTCGCATTTCGACGGAACGCTTACCTCATGTGGCGCGCGGCACGGATGTGAACTCTTCTTCACGAGACATTGAACTGAATTCATCGGAAATATGCCACCACCAACAACAACACGAGCTTTAGTCGGGCATTTGTCGTTTTTCTACGAAAAGTTCGGGTAAGCAGATTCACGCAAAAACCATTTGGCTTTAAAAAATGTGTTTAAAAGCCCACCCTGGATTTGAAGCAAAAAGTATTTCCTCGTAATAAGCTAAAACATACCCAATTCACGCAGTGAATAAATGGATGATTATCAACGGATTATCGATTTCTTGCCTAACCTGAGGGATTTCCCAATTTCCCGGTATGTAGGATTAGGGGTAGGATGGACCCGAACTCCGAAGAGGGACACCTTCTACTACTACGTTTCAAAAGTGTCACTAGTTCAGACAAGCATGCACGTGTCTTACGTAGGACGTGAACCTCCCGTACAATTGGTACGATTCATTTGAAGTAAGACGCTACTTAACTATGACGCGCGTCCTACGGCAAGAAGAGCTTGTAACACCTGTCCATGGATAATACGCTCGCTGAGACGATTGTGATCTCTTTTATTGCAGCAAATAAGAGTTTTTGTGGGTAGAAATAAGACTCTCATCAAACGTTTAACTTGATGTTGCCTCTGTGGTAGATCCTCTTATGCTGGTGAACCTTTTTGACAGGCGCCATGTTGGATTAATAGTATTGTTACTGACAATTTCACTCAAAAATATGTCCTTTACCAGCCAGAATAAATTATGCAAACTATGTATACCAGCTTCTAACTTAAGACATGCTCTTATGAGTGGTGTATTTAGCGTCTTATTCAAGAAGCGTTGTCAATCTGTTTTGTGTGTTATCTCAGAGTCTTTTTTGTTTGTTTGTTTGTTTTGATTTATACCGTTTCTCGAAAGTCGTTTTCAGCATTGGCAATACCATGGAGTTAGTGGTGTGTTTTTCCTTGCTGAAAAGGCCGAAAATATAAAATACGCCTTCCCTGGATACCTGACAGCGCCGAGGAGCTTTTATTTTCGTCAGCAGTTTTCTGAATTAAACAAACATTATACTGCCTACAGGATTACTTGTTGTCCAAAGCCCATAACCTGGTCCTGTCGTTGTGAATTTCCTCAAGGCCGAAAATTTCCGCTAAAATGAAAAATGTCAACTGAAAAGAAGATTTCAGTTTAACTTTCAGGCTTTCGACAAGTACGTCCACTCCAATGGAAGGTTTTGTTGTATAAGGAAGTTTCAGCGATAACATTTAAATGGCGTCAGGGTATTAACTTGTTTAAGGACTTCGAGACCACCACCACATTTTTATTGAACTCACTTGCCATCACTATTTCGGTCAATTTCTGGTTAGGCTCCTTATTATTTTTCACAGTGACGACGAGCTGAATTTCCCTTTGCTGTTTGAAACGATGATTTCCCAAGCCTGTAAGTAAGTTTTGAGCCCTCCGGAACTATTCAAAGTTCAAAATTTTCCTTTCTTCGGCAATTCAGCTGCAGTTTTTTTTTTTTTCATGTTTGTTTATCTTCTTAATATTAGCCGCGCTTTCGCGCAAAAACAAGCACTCGTCCTAGGCCGCCTAGGAATACGAAACTTGCCTATAGCTATTCAACGTGCTGACATAAAGTTTTACGCAAGTCTTCAGCAGCTTTTAGAATTAAATGCTTCAACATGCTTGAGTTACTAAATAAAGCTTTTATGATTTGAAGTCATTAATAAGTCATTAATTTTACATTAATTTTACCTGGAGCAACCTTTGGAGAAAATCCCGGCTCGACATCCTTCCCTTTTAAAAGGTAGGCCTTGCCATTCACCAAGTCTTTATCCAATTGATTGTGAATTTTGACGACGAGGTTACCCACGATATCTTTCACGTTACTATCAGAGATAACTAGAATTTTAAAGACAACAACAAAAAACATTGACAGATATACAGGTAGGAATATTGAAATAAACATTTACATTCTAGGCGAGTTGTAATTTTTACAGAATGATCCAAGCAGTGCAGTATCGAAATAATGTGATGAATCATAAAGGCGTTTGTTAATTCTTGGGCCATCGTAGCTTAATCAAAAATAAAGCACAAACAGCGATGATAAACATTATGCACTTTCCCATATATATTTATATATATGTATGTTGCATAAAAAACGGTCCTTGTAAAAAAGCCTCATTTTCACGTAAAAAAGCTGTTTTTTTACAAATTGAACGGTTGTAAAAATACTGCTTTTTTAAAAAACATTAATAGATTTTTGTAAAAAAGCGGCTTTTTTTATGTAAAAAAGCTGTTTTTTAAAAAAATATATTTTTGTAAGAAAGCTGCCTTTTTATGTAAAAATCCTGCTTTTTTACACACATAAATTTTCGTGAAAAAAAATAGCTTCATGCTCTTTCTTTAGGCCATTTGACAACCCATTTATCGAAGACAGGCTGTTTTCTAAAACATGGCTCGAACTTTATAGAACTGTAGTTTTCGTGCGCTTCTCAAACTATGCGTTATTAGACATCCGGCTAATCACGTTCACGTTCCCGCGTCCACACTATAGGAAGCACTTTATTGTGGGGATATGAAACGTCAAGTTTATACGTTCATAATGTTTATCACCGCTGAATGCCATAATGAACAGTTTGTAAAGACCTATACAATAGTCTGTGCGTACACTTTTTCTATTCGCTTAACGTAAATCACAACAGATAAGCTGCTGGGGGATGCATTTACCTTTTCGCTCGTGTTTTTCCTCGCCGATGTCAAAAGCAGAAGTCAGGAACGAGCCCTGTCGCTTCAGTGTCTAAAAGAAAAGTATGTTTAACATTTACTTCATTCCACTTCACTGCCAGTTGCACTGAGATTTTTGCCAAACGTTTCTAGTGTGGGATTTTATACTACACGTACATTTAGAGTGCAGAAATGAAAATAAAAATCTTTAATGAGTTTACTCCTAAGACAGTTTTCATCAACTATACTAGGAGTTTCAAAAGCAAAATTTAAATACAAAAGTAGGTAAATTGGTAAACATGTCTAACCGGATTTTTGAAAATGCGAAATCTCCAAAGTAGCCATTATAAAAACTAACAGCGCAATCATTGCTTTTTTTTCTCTTCTCCTCCTTTCCTTCTCGTCGCTCTTTTTTTTCTCCTTTCCTTTTACTTCGTTACTGTGATTCTGGAGCTTATCGGGCTTGAGAAACCTGCCTTTTGATGCCTTTTCACTCGTGCAGTTGACTGCTAATTTCCTTAGGCTGGTTTTCAAAAAATCGGTTAGATGTACACATATACATACAGAAATGAACACGCAATAACATGGCCTCATAAAATGAATATGAATAAAATGTAAAAATACAATATAACAAAGTATCCTAAACGCTACAGACAATGGCTTTAAGTTCACCTAATGAATTACGTAATCTTTAAAAATCGTTAATGAGTAGCCTAAGTCAGTTTTAATTAACTATACTAGCAAACATACAAGCAAATAAATAAACATATAAAAAATTAGAAATGGAGGAAGGGATGACCGTGTTAACTTCTTCGATTTGTTGGCTGCAAACACCCCCCTCTATATATGTATGAGTTGTTAATCATACCCAGGGAGGAAACCAACATTTTTCTCACTTTTTACAAAAAGACTGCCCAAAGAAAACAGGTGACAGCAAAATATAACTGCCAACACCACACTTTGCGGAACTAGATATAACTTTTTTGTTTAAATAAAAATCCCACGAACAAAAAGGTTTTGCATACACGAGTGACTCAAAGGAGCCTCATTAACCTGAGATCAGCTCTATTTTCTTTTCGCTTGGTAAATATAATTCCGGCGGGCAAGGCGAAATGTAAGAGAGAATGTATGAGGGCTAGCTGCGAAAACTGGACCTAATAACAGGTGAGAGCCCCATTTTTATAAGTTTACAGCGAGAATCGGCCAACAGACCAGGCCAACCGACCGAGCAAGGTTCCCCCAATAATGCAATATGAAAGCAATTTTTATGCTTTTATCATTTACGATTCCTGACAAGACAGAGCCCTTCTGCACTAGAAAGGCATTTGTCGTTAGGAAATTTTTAAATTGGGAAACGCGTCGGCGATTATAAACAGACAATTTTTCACAAACTACGCATTTTCGTTAGAATCCGAGCGACTGCGTATAAGATTCCACATTATAGGGAGTCCTAAGGCAGGACGAAAGCGCTGTTAAGGATTACAAACTTTGCCTATCTTCGGTAGGATTTCAAATGCTTCCCCAGTTGTACACCGCCGGCAATTAAACTCTGAGTCCATGTTTAAAAGTAATAACTTAGTTATTCCCATTATTTCACAGTCACATTCATTCCCTGCACTTTAATAACAGGTAAATGTAGTTAAACTGATTGTGCTAGATTTAATTGTTTAATAGCAAATATATGAGTGTTATTTTATTTTTACCTCTTTGACTAAAGAAGATTCATCCTGGTTTCCAGCGTCCTCTAGAGGATAATGTTTCGCCGCGCATGCTGAGACGATACAGCAGCAACAATCCCCAAAACGAACAACAGAAGGAAGATAGGCTTGATGTATTCCATTATGAAGATCGTCTTTAAACCTGTAATAATATAAACAAAACTAGAACATTTAGTCCGCTGTCTCTACGTCGTAATTATGAAACGCTTGACACTTGAGGGCCTGCACAAGGTCTCTCAAATTATGATTTCGCATAACAATAATATTGTTAACGCTGGCCTTAAAATTGAATTTCATAGCAGTGCATATATGATTCAGTAGGTTTCGTTCCTGAGGGTTCCGCCAATAATGGTACGATTTCCATTAAAAATGAAATTCCCGAACTCCGAGAACCTTTGGCTCCGTTTGTACACACTGAATCGGTTTTTTCTGAATCTAAGGAGAAACAAAGCAGCTGACAAAGATGAAGAAGCTGACAAGCAAACTCAAACAGAACGGTGCTACCGAGTCATTTTTTCACTTATTAACGTGAGAAATAAAAAATAGTTTATTACTTTTTGACTTCTTACTTTTGAGTGCAATTGTCCGATATGGTTGTAAAAATCGATAAAAAGGTTTAATTATCATTAAAGATATGAGGTGGTTTAATTTTCAATCTTGAGTAAAAGCATTTTAAAATTATAGACTGAACTAAATAATTACGAAATCTGGATAGAGTTAAGAAAAAAATTCTCAGAAACGTAAGGGACAAATCTCTTTTTACGTAAAGTAATGGTTTTTAATGTTTGTGTAGATAATTCCAGCTTTGCTTACCTTTTCTAACAGCAGCGACTTTGAGTATAATAGACTTCAGTCCCTCGGATTACTACTTTACGGTGGTTGTAGCAAGAAACCAAAAGTATTGCCTACTGATTTGGCAGCAAAAGTGTAGCTCCCTTTATAGCGGAAAGTTGGCACAAACATCACGCACACTCAATTTTCAAAAACACTCAAAATTAAAAAATTAAGCTGTCCTTATGACCTTTAAGTAATTATTTAAACACCGCAATGTTTGATTTACGGTTCATTAGAATCCTGCGGAGGTCAAGTTGATTATGATTCGACATTCTTGCACTCTTCGATCTTCAACTTCGTTGTTTCAGTAGTAAGACTAATATTAGACTAACTAACAAACTATGCTTTGGACCAATATCTCTTTACTAACTGGTTTTATTCTTGTGCAATTGACCCGATTAAAGAATTATAGTTTTGAGTTTAAAAAAACAAAATACTTGTCGTCAACTACTTCCTATGTTTACCAGCATAACCTTGTACTAATTGTTTTTACTTTGCTACTGAATTATATAAATAACGCTAAAAATAGTTTTCTTGATTTTTAGAGAACAAACATGAGTTGTTACGCTGTGATCTGCAGTCATGCGGACATTTCCTATGCCCGTCGAGTATAGTGTCAGTTAGCGACTGCTTTCACTTTGGCGAATTTAATTGAAAATAGTTTTTCAACTTTGCCCCAACTTTTTATTACTATGCTATAGAACTGAAATTTGTGATTAATTTAAATACAATATTCATTCCTGAAGCAATCAAGAGCGTTTTTTGGACGTATTACTAGTTCTATTTTGGTGGAACTGTTGTTAATGGTACAAAAAATGCAATGTTTTTCATGTCTTGAGGCACTTGTCGACTGACTTCCTATGCTTTAGAGCATATGCTTTTCCTTACTGGTTTACATTTGGCGCATTTTAATATAATAGATTTTAAAGATAGAAGGAAAACAAATACCTGCCGTCATCCACTTCATATGCTTACCAGCATAACCTTGTACCAATTGTTTTTACTTTGCTACTGAATTATATAAATAACGCTAAAAATAGTTTTCTTGATTTTTAGAGAACAAACATGAGTTGTTACGCTGTGATCTGCAGTCATGCAGACATTTCCTATGCCCGTCGAGTATAGTGTCAGTTAGCGACTGCTTTCACTTTGGCGAATTTAATTGAAAATAGTTTTTAAACTTTGCCCCAACTTTTTATTACTATGCTATAGAACTGAAATTTCTGATTAATTTAAATACGATATTCATTCCTGAAGCAATCAAGAGCGTTTTTTGGACGTATTACTAGTTCTATTTTGGTGGAACTGTTGTTAATGGTACAAAAAATGCAATGTTTTTCATGCCTTGAGGCACTTGTCGACTGACTTCCTATGCTTTAGAGCATATGCTTTTCCTTACTGGTTTACATTTGGCGCATTTTAATATAATAGATTTTAAGATAGAAGGAAAACAAATACCTGCCGTCATCCACTTCACATGCTTACTAGCATAACCTTGTACCCATTGTTTTTACTTGCTACTGAATTACATTAATGACGCTAAATATATTCTTCTTGAGTTTTAGAAAACAAACCTGTGTTTCTATGCTATAACCTACAGCCTGGCATTCTATGCCGTCTAGCATAGTCTTTTAGCAACTGCTTTTACTTTGGAGAAGTTAACACTTTATTAAAAATAGTTTTTAACCGTTCTTTATACGTCAAAGCCTTGCGCCAACTTGTTACAAACTGGTTGTGTTCTCCTGTAGAACTGAAATTTGTAATTTAAATACAATATTCATTCCTGAAGTACAACAAAAGCGGTGAACTGTTGTTTGCTAAAAAAAAATCCAATATTTTTCATGTCTTGAGGCACTTTTGGACTAACTTCCTATGCTTTTGAGCATATGCTTTTCCCAACTAGTTATATATTTGAAATATAATAGATACTTTAAATTTGCGGCTGAGGCGGACAAAGGCTCTCTCAGTATCATGGTGCTGTCTGCGCGCAATTATCAGTTTCCGGTGTACAAGCATAAGCTTTGTACCCATTGCGTTTTGCGCATAGGTGTAGTGAAAATTTTTCATAACGCTATGATCCGGCTATACTGTCTCCCATTTCTTATGATAAAATATAAGCTGATGAGACAGGCATTTTTGTTTTTTCTTTGTAGGCACCGTCACTGGCAATATACTGAATATACTTAACCAGTAAATCACGCGAAAAAATCAGTAAACCAAACTACCATTTTCAACTATTAAATGTTGTCGCTGATGGTTCGCTATTGGCCTTGCTGAAGAAAGTAATCGGATAAAATTGGCGATTGTTTGAGAAGATTTTCGTTTGCTGAAGCAAAAAACTGAGCGGCGCGGATAAGAAATGTTTTATCAGGCATTTTCTATCCGAAAAGGTGACAAATACCGAATAGCCATTTCGGGTACAATAAATCATTCATTGCAGTCATTAACAAAATAATTTTAATTGAAATCGTCTTATCCAAACGCAAGCTAATGTTGGCGCAATCGAAAGTTTTTGATAAAAGTAAGAGTTTGTTATTCTGTGTAGTAAACCACAGGTAGCCCCAGCTCGAAATATGAGCATCGGCGAGCATCGGCGTTGTTGCGTAACACTCGAAATGTAAGGATTTGTATGGGGAAAAAACCTATCGTCTCTGCACAGCTTACCTTACTTAAAATTTGTGTTACGTCTCTCCTATGTAGTCCACGGGTCGATTTATGGCCGTTTTACGGGTTTTTATGTAAACGGTTTTCTCTCTTATAAGACCCGTGGTTTACACAGGAGATACGTAACAAACATTTTAAGTAAGGTAAGCTGTTTTTATTTAAATCCTTTCATTTTTGTAGGTTACGGAAACGATAGGTTTTTTCCCCATTCAAATCCTTATACTTCGAATGTTACGCAACAACGCCAATGCTCATATTTCGAGCTGGGGCTCGTTAGTGTCCCCAATTAGTTGTGAAAACTAAATACATTGACACATTAATAAAGTTGTTACTTTGCTTTACTTTGCTTTACTTTACTTTACTTCACTTCACTTCACTTCACTTCACTTCACTTCACTTCACTTCACTTCACTTTACTTTACTTTACTTTACTTTACTTTACTTTACTTTACTTTACTTTACTTTACTTTACTTTACTTACTTACTCACTTACTTTACTTACTTACTTACTTACTTACTTACTTACTTACTTTACTTACTTACTTACTTACTTACTTAAGCACGCACGCACGCACGCACGTCTCTGTAGAGTACTAAGGAGGCCGTTACGTTGTAAATAATTGCTGAACTGTTGGAGTGCTACTTTCTCGCAGATCTTTGAAGCAACGGCAAGCATTGAAAGTGGGCGATTATTTGATGGCTCCTCGTGGTCTCCGTCTTTCAGTAGTGGTATGATTTCAGATGCTTTCCAGGAGTTTGGAAAAGTAGAAGTTGCGAAAGAACAGTTGATGATGTCTGTCAAAGGGCCAAGATAACAGGAAGGCAGTCTTTGATGATGCGCATGCTGACTTTGTCGGGGCCAGGAGACTTATTAGAAGGCATAGATCGAGGATACAATACGTTCGACCTGCGTACAGGTAACACGTGTGAAATTGAATAGTTCCTCGGATGAGTTTCGGGTCATTGGTGGTGAAATTAGGCTTGTATCTGAGATATTGATGTTGTTGTCTCCCGGGTGTTGTCTATGGCCAACTGTGCAGCAGTTTGAGCAGCGTTTCTCCCAACAGAGTAGAAAAATTGGTTGAAATCGTTACAACTAGCTCAGTGTCTCTACTATAGACTGGTTTTTTTTTTTCTTTGGATGGAATACAATTATAATTGATTATTTTCCATAGAGATCCAGGGTTATCTTTGTGTGATCGGACCTCTGTGCGGATGTGGTCACACTCGGCACTCTTAAGAAGTTGTTTTACAGATCTCCGGGCTTCCTTGTAGGCCTTCCAGGCGTCTGCATTTCGGCTTTGTCGGTAACGACGAAAGAGCTGATCTCTAAAGGTCATCTGATCCTTAATTTCAGGTGTTACGTAAGGGCAGGAACGACTGCGAATTCTGATCGACTTAACTGGTGCATGAGCGTCCAGTGTGGAAAGAAAAGTGTCATTAAACGTTGCGAGTTTGTAATTTATATCTTTTGGAGTCCACCTTCTGGAGATACGCCGGCTTGGTAGCTGGAATACATTGGCGAGGCGAAGATCTGGCATTCTTTCCTCCTCGTCCTTTTTTCTCCACGACATTTGTTTATATTTGTAGTGAGAATGCAGTGCATATCGGTGGACTTAACTTCGTGCAGCTTGCTATTTATAAGAGAAGAGCGCCGGATTTCATCGCTTTGTTCGCCTTTAATTTGTTGTCGAATGCAAGGTAAAAGAACCGACAACTGTAAGGTAAGAATTGAAGTTTGTTTCCTAGCGAATAATAGTGCATAGAGCTCGTGAAACCCGTGAGTATTACCTCTGTTATACCTAATATTATGCGATAACTCCTCGCTTTTTCGAAGGGTAACACGGATACAAACAAAAGTTTCTTTCGCAAAATTAAGTATAATTTAGTTATCGAGACCATTTGAGGACGATTTTTCGTTATACGCTTCATTACTTGGCTTATTCCGGCTACGTGCGAGGAGTTAGATGACAATGTTTGTGTGCTATGTAATTATGTTGATATTTTCTTGCAGAGCTTTGCACCTTTGTATTGGAACTCATGAAAGCCAAACTTGTTTAACCCTAGCAAAAAACTCTTCTATTATGGAGAAATTTTTAACGTCTTTTGGGGCAAAATATGGTGTAACATTTAGGGAAAACAAAGCTTGATTTTTGGCAAAACGGACTGCAGCTTCTTTCTTTGAAGAGAGGGCGAGCCAAACGCGAGCTTTAGGCCCCGTGAGTACAGTGTAACCCAGTGATTCGTTAGGTAGAGCTAACAAACATAGGCTGCACTTAAGGTGGCGCACCCATGAGTGTAGTATAACGCAGTGATTCTTTAGGTAGAGCTAACAAACTTAGGCCGCACTTTAGGTGGCGCACCCATAAGTCTAGTGTAACCCAGTGATTCTTTAGATAGAGCTTACAAAAACAGGCTGTACTTTAGGTGGCGCACCCATGAGTGCAGTGTAACCCAGTGATTCTTTAGGCAGAGCTAACAAACATAGGCTGCACTTTAGGTGGCGCACCCATGAGTGCAGTGTAACCCAGTGATTCTTTAGGTAGAGCTTACAAAAATGGGCTGTACACCATGCTGTACTCATGGGTGCGCCACCTAAGGTGAACCTAGTGATTCTGTAGGTAGAGCTAACAAACATAGGCTGTACTT
>CALNXK010000002.1:7490000-7505000 GCA_942486035.1 Porites lobata | reverse complement strand
AACAGGGTCTTAGACGGTTACCTGACATCACAAATACAATTGACAGCGGGCAAAAGGTAAAAGGAACTATATGCAACGAACTGGTTTACTTGAACACGAATCATTTTTTTTTCCTGGGAAAAGCCAATATTCTTCTACTGTAGCCACGGAATCTTCCACGACGGTTAATCGAAGCCGTGTACGTGTGATACGCGTTGTCCCCGTGGATAGTTACTTTCATTCTCCATCACCAAGTTCGTCCGAATGGAAAATATTTTCCTTCTACTTCGGACGACACAAGAAAAACAGAGACAAAAGACAACTACAGAAAATACAGGTTGGGTAGCTTGTTTCAGGTAGAACAAGCACCTACGCAAGACGTTTATTCCAAGCAAGCAGGTACAAAAAACAGTGGATGAATGAAAATACAGTTACAAGCAAAGAAACTAAACTCCAGTGCTCTGGGGTGTTACTAAACACCTAGTGCTCTGAGCAACATTAAGCCTCTCCTGAACCTTTTCTTTAACATACATATCTTTGGCCGCATCGGACTTCCAACGACCATGTAATTTCAACAAGCGCTCTTTTGACGAGTAATTCTTTAGATTGGATACAATAGAGGTTGTACCGCCAGACCTAAAACTATGCAAAGCGAAAAATTGTTGATCATAGCCTTACTCAGTCAAACATTTCTTAAACATTTGTCTAAAGCACGTACATGAAACCTTACTGTCACCCAAAACATATTTCCCGACGGATTTGAGAAAAACAACGTTCCTAAACAAAAATTCTGCAGACAAAGTGAAGTGGAAATGATAATATTTCAGAATCTAACATGGCGAACAATTTCGTGCATCATGGCCGCCGCGCATGCGAAACGCACTACTTTCTGGACTTAGCTTTCAAAACGCTGCGAAAAAAATTAAAAACAAATGTATGAGAATTTGCCTTACCGTGTTAAAAATTGTCCTCTAGCTCCTCAAGGGCAAGTTTAATCTCGGGTCCACAAATCTAGTTTTTAAAATGCATGTATACTTTTGCCTTGAGGAGTGTAGTTTCCAAATACACAGTGAACAGAAGATTCCTAACGTGGTGTAAAATTTGTTCTATTTCGAGGAAATCCGCCATAAGTCTCTTCAAAACTGGGCCGACGTGCATTTGCAGAACGGCAAAATCAAAACACAAGTTCCAAATCCAGTTCGATTGTGCAGGTAACAAAGGTCGTTTTAAGCGGTCATGTTGAAACGCAGACCATGCAGACTGCAGACTGTGCAGACCGTGCAGACTGTGCAGACTGTGCAGACTGAGTGTTATTTTTTTACTTGTACCTCAATTTTCTAGTAAAATTTTTACTATAGTTTCCTGCTTCCTCTCATCATGTGCACTATGCATCACCATCATATGTTGCACTGATGTGTACCTGCAAGGGTGATGGGTAGGAAATGAGAAAATCACGGGCTCATGTTTACCGGCAGATGTAAAAGCAGTTTCGCGTGCTTTTAGCTGCGCCGCTTTCAAGCAGGAGCGAGCACGATGGAGGAAGGTAAGCTGTTTCTTTCTGTAACTGTATTATATTGCCACGATTATTTATTTGTTTAGTAGAAGAAGCTTTTTCAGGTTAAGTGACTTAAAATAAAACCCTTTTCGGCTGAGACATTTCCTCAATTTCCTTGATATGTTGATGATCGTCTTTGGGTTCGCTCTGTAATTCAAACCGGTGTGTCGTGTCTTTTTCCCGCGAATTTTAATTATGTTAATGTATTTTCTTTGTTTTCGAGCACATGACATAGTTGTGATTCAGTCGGTCACAAAATTTTCTTCTTTGTAGCTTGATAGTTCAGTTTGATGCGGTTGCATGAACAAGTTTTTTCAAGTATCGAGTATCGTCGATGAATTTGTATTTGCTCGTGAAGGAGCGGCGAAAGGATTTAAACAGGATTTACGAACGACGCGTGGACTAGTAATTTGTGCCGAGTGTGATCTTCTCGTCGAAGTATCCCACACGGTGACTTGCCGTCATTTCTTCAAATCTTACAGATACCGATGTCATCGTTTTTAGCTCGGGATATCAAACCAAGACTTTTGAGAGATGGGCCTTGCTTTAAAATGTGTAAATAAATCAACGGTATATCTACCTAAAAATAAATATTCTGATTTCAACGTGTTTGGCGGTTCCGTAAGCGTCAGAATTAAGAGATTAGAAGGGCAGCGACTTGAGACTTCTCACAGATAATATTCAATGAAAATTAAGACAAAATATACCTAAAATACACGGCGGGGGATCTAGTTCAATACGCATTAAAACCCCCTCCACATCTTCGAGTTGTACAAATAATACATTTGTTACTAATGAACTATTTAGTTTTGAGTTTGAGTTTGAGTTTATTATTTCCGATAATATTATACAGTACATACGGTGTGTTACAATGTAATAAATTTGGGAGGAAGACTAAAGAAACCCTTACGGGCTTTTACAAGTAGTCTCCCTGAAGGTAATAATTTCATTGAAATGGTATCAGTGAAATAGGTAATTAACGGACAGAGATACAATAATTGATCTTACACATATATTACAAATATTTCACTCTGTACTGAGTACTTATTTACAGTACTATCACTACATGGGATAGGAGAAAGGTTTGAAAGATCTACTTGAATTACTGAAATCGAGTCGGTGAAATAGGTAATTAATAGAGAGATCAATAATTACAATAATCATATAATACATTTATTAAAAATATTTCACTATGAATATATTTGAGTACTTATTTACTCTACTATAGCCACATGGGATAAGAGAAAAAGTTTTAATTTCCTTTTGAATATTTTTATAGATGACGAGCATTTTATGTTCAGAGGTATTCTATTCCAGATATCAATTATTTTGTTTTTAGTAGAGTATTTTCCATAATTTGTTCTGCTAAAAATCTTATGTAGATGCCCTTTTGCTCTAGTATTATGGCCATGGACTTGTGCATTTTGGAGCTGCATAAACAAGAACCATTCAAGAACCATTCAAACCACTACCACTTATTGGCTTATCGGCCACCATGTTGAAAGTGTTCCGTTTATGTTACTCTTACATAAACAGTTTGAATTTCACTTGAAAGTCCGCTGTACGGTTTGACAAGAAGCTTGGAACAGTATTTCTTCTCATTGTGTGACTTCGCGTGACAAAGTGACGTGACATTACAGCTGTTGATTGTGCAAAAATGTAATAACAAGAAAACTTGGGTTTTTGTCTTCTTTCGAATTTGTTTTTGTTTGAGTATGTGTGAAATAATATTTTTTAGTTGCTTTGTGGTAATTTCGAATGTTTTTACTAGATTTATTGCAAAGACTATTCAGGCTATTACAAGGTCAGACGAAGATTATATGTTAACGAACGTTCTGTTAAGCTAACTTTATCTAGGGAAACTATAAGAAAAATGGGCCTGACAAAATATGGAGACTTTCCATGCTTGGAGTAATGCTTAGAAATATGACATGACACTGAATATAAATCAAAGAAAAATTTAAGCATCTTGTAAAAAGATCGTTATATGTAGGTCAGAACATCATCATTTGTGTTCGATGATGGTTACTAGGTTTTCAAAGGAAAAAATCACCCCTGTTTTGCTAAATCATGTGTTTGTTGTGCTAATCAGAGGCCCGTTTTAGATCAATTTTAAGGTAAGAGTCGGTGTATTTCTAAACAACGAAACTGATTTGGCTTTGACAATTCATTTTCACTTACCAAATACAGAATAAGGGCTTCTTGTCAACAATTTGGTTTGTTTGTGGCCTGAATTATGCTCAAAATTCCATTTTGCATCTCCCTAGAGGGGCTTGAAGTGTTTGTTCCAAAAATTCAACAAACCATAATAAGCTAAATTTTTCTCAACTGATTTTGATAATTGGGTGACTAAAGTAAACAGTGGTATAGGTATGGAAGTTATGCAAGAAGGCAGGTGAATATATTGAAAGTTTGAAAAATGGCTATTTTGGGTTGTAATTTTAGCATCAATTTTGGCCAAACTCTAGCCCCAGGCTCCTCTCTGTGCAATACCTTGAGGACAAAGTTTCATGCATAAACTGAAAGCTCTATTATAGTAGAGTTCATGGTCAAATTCATTTGGCAGCACAATTTACCAGTGGGGTCTTATGGCACTTTCAAAATGCCCCCTGGAAGGCTGGATTTCTGGTGCTCAAAGGGCAAAAAATGAGACCCCCCTGTAACTCCAAAACTAAAAGTCAGAGAAGTGAGCCAAAATGGCTTTTGAAATATCCCATCACACCCAACTTCTGAGCCAAGTTTCAGCCAAATCGGTTGACCACAACGTTTGGCCCCTGGAACACTTTCTCAGACAATGTCACCTAAATCTCGCTTATTTGTTATAACAATTTTTACAGAGGAGTGGGACACCAGCCTGATTACCAGTCCTCACGAGGCGTCAAACACGATTCCTGCAGATGACATTGAAATCCAGATATTAGACCTTAAAGAATGCTATAAGAAGACAAGGCGAAGACAAACTCTCAAAGGGCTAGTAAAAGATCATTTGTTAGACTCAGAAGTCACAGTCATGATACAAGCGTCCGAAAAAATCAGTAACGTTCGTGCTTTTACACAGAGATGCCCTGATGCAGCGAGAAGGACACACGATACTACAGGTAGGTCGCTGCTAACAGAAAGGTATTTAATGCTCTAGTTTCAATAAGACTTGTGACCGTTTTTCAGCCTGTTCACAGACCTTCTATTTTCTCTTAAAAGGCCTCCGAGCACGGGTGATAAAAATGAGAACAGCGGGGAATTAAATGACCGCAAGCGCTCGCCAATTATCGAAAAGAAAAATAAAGCAACGTCTGTGTACAGGCTAACCGTTTTCAATTTATTTTATTTTATCTATTTGTTTATTTTATTATTTTTTTGGAACCGAAATAGAAGATCGTACATGAGCAATGCGTTGTATATAATTTTAAATGTGGTCTATGCGACATCAAGAGATATGGACAATGTCGGTTTCACTAATCGGTACATCAACGCATCAGCGAACACACAAGCTCAAATTCTTCGATCGGGAGCCTCATGGAGAAACATGGGGTCGAGAATCCAACCCTCACGGACAATTTCTCGGTCCTCAAAAAATGCAGAAATAAATTCGAACGCCTTGTCCACGAGGTGTCATTTATACAAGAACGCAAACCACCACTGAACGTGCAATCGGATTCGATTCTCGCTAAGCTTTTCTAGAAATCCACATAATAATGAATTAACATGCACGAAAACAATCTAATTATTCAAACTTCAGCTATTTACAGAACTTTGAAACATAAGGATTGATTTCCATTGTCGAGTAATTTTTCCGCGCGAATGCACGTAAAATTTACGTGCGTAAATGAAATAGAAGCAATGTATGAAAGGCCACGCGTAAACGTAAAAGATGAACCTCGCTCAATTTTCACGCTTACGCGTGACCGTCCATATTTAATTTACGCGCGTAAAAATTATGCGACATTGGAAATCAACCCTTAAGCTTGATCATGATGTTTGAAACATCGAAACGTCTAGTAACGCTTTTAACTTTTATTTATATTTTTCTTGTTAAATGCTTTAATGTAAGAAAGGTCGCGCGTAAACGTAAATGTTGAACTTCGCCGACCTTTTTACGTTTAAGATCAAAGACCAGCTTGACCAATGGCAGAGCGGCAAATTGGGCAACGGAAGTCGGGTTCAGTCCTTTCCGCGCGCTTTACAGTCTTCAAGTGACGTACCCGGCTTTCTGTTGCTTCGATCTTTCACGTTACATCGCGACCAAGTTTTACGAATGGTTCCTGTTCCCTGTTCAGGCCATTTTATATTGTGGGCTGTTTTCCCCAGCTATCAAAATAATAAGTCTGGTTCTTTGTCCGGATCGAATTGGAATTAGTAAATATTGGTTTTTGAGAAGAAGAGAAAACCAACAACAATTAGAGTAAACACATGTTCGCGGATAACAAAATTAGAAAGATACAACAGATTGATGCTATCTATCTTGACTTCGCTAAAGCAGGCTTCAACAGGGTTAACCACAAACTACTGCTCAAGAAGATCCACCGATTCGGCATCCGCGGTACCCTTTTGTCTTGGTTCGATCTCACTGACCTCGTCCAAAGGGTCATCGTTCTCAGGGTCAACTCTAAATCTCTCCCTGTGTTATCAGGTGTGCCGCAAGGATCAATGTTTGGTCCACTCTTGTTTCTCATATATGTAAATGATCTTCCTGACGTGGCGACGTCAACATCTGTTGCTCTCTTTGTCGACGACACGAAGTGCTACCGGTCAATCAAAAGCATGGAGGATGGTGCTTACCTACAGCGCAATCTCGACCACATTAACCAATGGTATGATCTCTGCATGGCCAATGATCTTAATCAATCCAAGTGTGGGCTACTTTCTATTACCAGAAATGCTAGCCCATTTCACTTCCCCTATCAATTATCCGAAGGACCTTGGAGTTTTAGTAACAAGACATCTGAAATGGAACTCCCAAGTGCTGGGAGCTTGCTCGAAGGCCAACAGGATGCTTGGCTTTATTCGGAGATCAGCTTTCGACACTCATGACCAGAGAGTTCGCAAGTTACTTTACACGTCACTAGTTCGCAGTAACCTTGCATACTGCTAGAGGTGTGGGCTCCTCAAGCTGTCAATCTTATCCTTGACATCGAAAGAATTCAGTGCCGTCCAACAAAATTCATTCTGTCTTTGTCGTATCGGTCTGAAGTTAGGTATAAGCAGAGGCTTTTGAAAACTGGGCTACTACCAGTATGTTATTGGCACGAACTTTTATATTTGGTGTACGTATTCAAAGTTTTAGTTAGTCTATCCGATTTTTTTATTTCAGTAATGAATTCCACTAGACCCAGGCGCAACCCAGGCGCACTGTCTCCTCCAATGGTACGCTGCTGAATACGTTTAGAGCCAACACCGTCACCTCTGAGAACAGTTTCTACTGTAGAGCCCCAAGAATCTGGAATGCTTTAACAGCCCTCCTCCGGAACATTGACTGTTCAGTAGCGCACTTTAATAAGATCTTTTACTACTTGTTTCTCACTGATGTCGACACCCCACAGACCTTTAAGAGTGTGTGTATTAGGTGCCACACTAGTCGGCCACTGAACAGCTTGCTCGATCGTATAAGTTGTCCTCCCCAATTCTGTTTTTCATTGCTGTTTTTTGTCGTTTCTAAAGTATTGTCATTCCGTTAGTATTTGTATTTCTAATTTTCTTTTTTCTTTTCTTTTTTCTTCTCTGGGCCTCGTAATGGAGCTTGCTTTGTGAGGCCTCTTGGCGAAGTTTATAAATAAATGAATAAATAAATAAACAGCTGAAGTCAGCATGCGTAGATATTGCAAGAATAATTACAATCTCGTTCTCAGATTCCATTCCGCTGGGCAAGGGTAACGCGGAATCTGGGAACGAGATTGTTTCGTTCCCGGGTCCCAAGTGGGAACATATAGTCACAAGTAAGGTCACTTACACCATCTGGCTGGAAAAGGGTCCATGCAAATTTTAAGAAGGTGCATAATTCTCTGATTGGCGTTTCGTATACCCAACCCCTTGACTATAAGCTATTCACTTAGAACTCCTTCCATATTAAAGAAACTGCCATGTCCAAATAATTTATTTGAGCGAATTGTAAATTTCCTTCAGGTGCCGTGGAGCTGGAAGTTCGCATGTTACGGAATGATAGAGAACGTCAAGTGGTCATCGTTGATCTCAGTTCGGCGACAAAAGATGGATTTGGGGTGTACTGGCTGGAAACAGGAGATATCCTGGAAAGAAATAAATGGGAACTGATCATCAAAATAGAGCTCAGCTCAGGCTTAACGGGACAAGTGCAGTCAAGGCCATTCTTAGTTACTACCCCAGAATATTATAAGAAGAGACACGATGAAGGTGTGTAGTATAACTCCGGGGAAGCCTTTCGTATGCCTTCTATCAACAAATGGTACCCTTTTCACATATCTGCTAGCAACAAGCCAAATTATGCACTGAAGCACACGTACCAACTCCGCGGTATGGCCAGTACCTTACGCATGCGCAAAACCATATCGACCCGGCAGTGGCACCCATGGACAGCTGTTTCGCCCTTATTGGGGCTCATCAGCATGGCATAGCCGTCGGGTCAATGAGCGGGGAGAAAACCCGCGTACCAAAGACCCTTAACTGCCGAGGCGAGTGCAAAGCACTACTTTAAGCGAAGGGCGAAGCAGCCGTCCGTGGCTGTCACTGCTGGGGTGATATGGTTGTGCGCATGCGTAAGGTACTGGCCATACCACGGAGTTGGTACGTGTGTTTCAGTGCATAATTTGGTTGCTACTAACGACAAGTCTTCTTGTTATTTTATGTAGCGTTTAAAAAATTAACTTGATATAGCCATAAGACGCGTCAGCTCGAGATAGTTCAGTTATAGGCCCTTTAAAAACCTAAATGGCGTTCCTACCCTTTCGTATACTTCAACTCACGAAATCCTTACCGTTTCATCTGATCTAAGCTGTCTGAGGCTCGGAAATTCGGCATGGCATTTTTTTAGGGTTAATTTTTGTTCCAGGAATTATTAGGAATCTAGGGACAGCTGTAAGGATCAGTGAGGGATTCTTTTGGGTTCATTCGATCTTCAGTGAATCAATCGTCAGTCAACCGTTTTCCCTTTCCTTATTCACCGGTGAGCTTTCAAGTGAGTTGCAGACATTTTTAGGAGTCGAAATCTGAATTTAAAAAATAAAAAGCCTACGAAATTGTTAGGTGAACAAAACATACAAATACCGAAACTCTGAGGCCAACAAACTGTCACCAAATTTAAGGCGTTCGAGAGAGCTCCGAACAGATATTTCCTAGAAAACGGTCGTTGCCCTTGTTTTATATACGTGAAGCCTGAAAAAGGTCATTCACTTTCAGGCTGACAACTCTGACAACTCTTAAGCTAGTGACACACGTTTTAGTATTTGTTGTTCATTGAATAGTGCAGCTTTAGGTTTTCAAAAGGTCGAGATTTGTTGCACTGAATAGTGCCCGTACTCGGTTCTCCTTTCACGTACCTACAATTGTAGCTTAGACCTTTGCATGTAAATGCACTGTCTTTGAAATATGAGGCACCTATCTTGACATAAAAGTGAATAGCTTCTGCTAATCGAGCATCGTGAAATCAGAACCTAAATAATCGCTAAATATTTTATTTAGTCGCTAGGTCCTCAAAGGTGCAACGAATTCAGTGCAAGATAACAAAGCCTAATTCATCTTTGACAATCAATGATGAAGGTAAAGAGCATAGAGCTTTTGTAAGTGGGAAGTCTATAAAAGATTTGAGCATTGTTACCCTGAATAGGAGGATCGATTGTGCTAAGTGTCCCCAAATGGCAATCAGTGTTTTACTGTCGTAAAATCCCTTACTGTTGCCACCGCAAGGGGGTAGCTCTTCGTCTCGGTTAGGGTTAGCCTGTTCCAGCCGCCCCCTTTCCCGAGTCGTGCGCGTCTTATTTTCGCTTTACTCGTTTTAATACGTTCCCACTATACTATCTGAGAGCCTGGCACAGGCTAGGTTAGGGTGAGACAATGAGCCAGGTAGAAGTAAAAATTGCGATACCTTGGCTCTCTCAGTTTTAGAATGAATTTTTGGGGGGTCAAATGAAGCTTTCGCCGGCTATACGACCACATTGGTCTTTATTTCTATTTTCTGTGTCTACCATCTTGTAAGGGGAGGGAAAGGAGGCGGGGGGGGGGGGGGTCAGGCTAGTTGAAAATCACACGTTTATATTTTAGTAGTCTTTCGCGTTTACTGCCGTAATAAGCTAAGGAGTGATATCTGCACCTCCGCTAGACCTCTGTTGTCGTTGTTTTCCATAATCTGCAGTTCCCTTTGTTCTTAGAATAATCTTGCTCTTCATCTATTAAGTCGAACCGTTTCGATCGAGAATATAACGTAAAGAACACCTCTTATGCGATACAGAACGGTACTCACAATCCAGGAGATCGCGGTCGCTCGGATAAAACTAAGATTTGAATATAGCCTGTTTTTTTAAAAAACATTCCCGATCATTTCGATCTCTCTAATCGTTCCATATGACGCTGTTAAGACGATGGAAGTGATTCGGGCGGTTGTGTGAAAACTAAACGTTAGCGGTGTTATAGTTTTGTGATAGCAATGGTTAACATTTTCCGAATATAACAGAAGAAAACAGAGATCATCCGGATGTAGAATTATATAGATATCATTTGTCTCGTTGCTGAAACTCCCTTGCCTCACAGTTCATTTGCTAGGTGCTTTTTCACGGTAAAGTTTCTTTTAGTAAATGCCTTTCCGTGTTTTTGAGCTCGATGAATCTAGCCTGGAACGATAACAAGAGTTGTAGAGTAATAAGCGCAAAATAGGGGAGAGTGGGAGAGTGTCGAACTGAAGCGAGATCCGAGTATGAGATAAAGTGGAGACACGAAAAAATACTATATTCCTCGTTTCCTTTTCTGTTCTAGTCGCTCGCTGTTCTTGTTGGACTTCCTCTTCTCCCCGACCCCGGAATATATAGCCCCTGTACGTTTCCTTACTGAATTGTCTTTACTCATTCTCTTCATATCCCCAGGAGAAATTTCGTTTCTTGGAAAAGCGTGTGAGGATTTCTGCTTCAATATGGAGGATCACTTAGCATCCAAATCCCTTTCACGCATGTCTGTCTTCTTAAATGATGTGGACGATGAGGTCGTTGTCCCCTCGGACAAAGTCGTGTTTCAACCACACACTGTTTTAGACAAAAGCATGGTGCGTATTTAGTACTCACAGCCATTACGCTGATGCTTCTACCTTAAAAATATCTTCACACTGTTTCTGCTCTATGCCTTGTTAGTGGGCTGCCTGGTGGCAAAGCCCAATCGAAAAATGGAGTCCCACGTCATTATTGTGGGAGTGTAAGGTATTAATGAGTCATTGAGTCATGAATCATGAGTCAATGAGTCAATGAGTCAGATCTGAAAAAATTAAAGTCTCGATAGAAACAATAAAATTAAGCATTACTTTTACTTATTTTGTCTACTTCCTTCATTGCTTCCTGCACAAGGCCTAATCTCGACCTCGACCTTGGCTGTTTGTTGGCAGTTCCCAGGCCCTGCCGCATAGCAGAAGCGAAAAATAAGCCAGCCTAAATTTTGTGAGTGCTTCGGAAGAAAGTCTTTAATTCCCTTTGAACACAGCGCTTAAAGTAAATTGAGATAAACCTATTATGGAATTTCTTAGCTCTCAAAGACTCAAATCTGGGAACAGTCGTTCTTTGATATCCGGTGTGTTGATGTTTGGGCCCGGTTTGAAGTAGAAAATCGGTCATGAGTGCCAAGGAAAGTTCCACTTTTATATCTTTATCGGTATGTTACTCATTAGCTTGTCATGCTGGTGTAAAAGTAAGTATTCCGGGAAGTATTCATTAGGTTTTAGCGAGGAATCTTATCAAGGGGAATACAATTTTCTTTCATGCTGTGGATCGCTGTCGATCATGAACACAATGAAGACGATCCAGGACACTAAGCTTCCGTTCCAACAATCAATAGCAGAGTTGTTTTCAGTTGATAATCTTCCCAATGTAGTTCACCACTTTTTCCAATCAGTTTTACTTGAATCAAAAAGTGAATGATGCTACGAGGCGAACAAACTGAATTGTAATTTGCCCGAGAAGGGGTATGAAACAGTGAGTCGAACAGTTGTACACAGTCAGTGTTTATATTAGAAACATACAGTGTACGAATAATTATTGTTGTGGTATTACTGTATAACCACTGTAATTTTAATAGCTTTCAAGGCTCGTTGATTGATTAAAATCTTTGGGCATTCATTGTTTGCATTATGTTAGTGTTTATTTACATTAGCTCGCCTGTTTAAAACTCGTGCATCAACTAATATGAGCAACCTTGGGGCAGCACTCCACTTCTGGTATGGAAACTCTAGTAGTATGGATTGTCTGATGGTTTAAATAGTTCTTGAAGGGTGTCTGGGAAGGCTATTTTCCGGGGCATGCTCGTAGTAGCAGCGGCGGGGCCTGGGATACTGCTAACAAACAGCCCAGGTTGAGATTTCATGTCAAAAATAGGCCTTGCATGTGCAGGCAGCAATGAAGCAAGTAGACAAATTAAGTAAAAGTAATGCTTAATTTTATTGTTTCTACCGAAACTTTTATTTTTTCAGATCTGACTCATTGACTCATTGACTTATGACTCATGACTCATTGACTCATTTGACTCATAAAACATCCGTTCTCCGTCTGTGCAGCAAAATGACAATGAATAACGGATCAGTTATGTTTCCCGTTCCCCCTACGATGGAGCACCATTTTTAATTATTGGGGGGAGGATGGGTCATTTCAAAACAAAATCTTACAAACAGACTTATAATTATATCGAACACTAGATATTCTTGCGTGAGGGTATTAGTCCTCTTAATCCTAAAAATAAGGTGCCCTCGGAACAATCAGCAAAAGATTTCACGTGTATCTAGAGAAAGCAGGACTGGGCGGAAGTATATAGCCATTACAGAAAGCTTATTAACTGTGAACAGCTAGAATCATAACAAAGGTGATGGATACCCAAGGTGATTGGGGTCACCTGGTACCAGGAAATGAAACGGTTGGAAGACCAAGCAAACCGTGTGAACTAACAACAATCATCATCATCATCATAATCTTAATAATCATAATAATAATGAAGAAGTTGATGATGATGATGATGATGATGATGATGATGATGATAATACTAATAATTAAAACAACAATGATACATGTAATTATAATGATAATGATTCAACGGTGGGAATGATATAATATTTGTTTTTCAGGTAACAGCGCACTTCAATCGCGAACGAAGAATCCTCTGCGCTGTTGAGCAACATGAAATCCCTGGTCTGATGAAGTTGTTCAGTAAACAATCAATGATTGCCGCTCCACGTGGCGTAGCAAACAGATGCAACTCAAGAAGAAAAGATCATTGGTGGGCTTGCGGCCGTTGCTTTTTCGAACGTGGAAAGAAATCGACAATTAAGAATCATTTAATTCAACAAGTTTGTCAAAAGTCTGTTGAAATTAGAAAACAGGGGAAAAAAATTTGTGATCCTAAACTGCAGTTCAACTTCCATCAACAAAATATGTTGCTTTAAATGCGATATGTGCTAGAAGATCTTATAGTTATCTAGCTAGAATATAGTTGATTCTTGTTTTGCCTTTCGTGTGCTTAATCTGCGAAAACTGCTGCCTTTTTCCAAACGAATTTGTGCCATATTAAAGAATAATCTCATTCCTCAACGACTTTGAGATAAAAAGGTGTTTCAACACGGAGCGCTGACAATGACAGAGCACAGCCACTGACTTCGACGATTGAAACTCAAATAACCAAAGTTTAACTTAGACTACAGCTCAAGATTATCATCAGATTTCCATACAGCCGGTGAAACCTGTATTAAGCGGACACCCACTATTAAGGGGACAGTAGCCAAAGTCTCCAAATTTATTTCCCTTATTTAAACGGACACCTCTATTAGGCAGACGCAGATGCAAAGGTCATCTCTGTAGTTACAAACCTGTATTTAATGGACACTTGTCGTAAAATTGCTACAAATTTACCGAAATTAGAATTCAAAAACTTACTTATGATAAAAGTTATATTAATTTGCTTTAGCATTTTTGAGTAGATTGAAACGGATTGCAATTTTGGTTTTTGAAAACTTGTTAGCCTAACGTGCACAGTTTTTCAAAGTTCATTTTTGTTGTTCAACGTTTGATATAATGCTTAGGAGACATATTTGTTCGACCCTAAACAAACTAGTAATTTCTCAAGTTCCATAGCGAATAACAAATGATAAATTTTTTATATTAATTAAACTACTATAAACAGCTCTTATTTGGATGTCTGTTTTAGAAAGTCCGATCTTTTAGGGGTCACACCCACACCCTTGGGGTTTAATTTCAGTTTTCTGACGCCGGATATTCCGACCCCTTTCACCTGGGAGTCCACACCCGGAAGACCCACAAGTAACAAGGAATTTTTTCTGCGCCTGGATCCTGAACATTTTATTTCGTTTTTTTTTTTTTACTTCACATTCCTATGCAATGCTTAGGGTAGCATTTTGTGTTATCATTTCTGTGTCTCGTAGTAAAGGCTCAACAGTATTTTGTAACCTCGAGTAGCATGTTCTTGGACTAGAAAACCGTGCTTGAAATTTGGCTTAATCCTGGGTTAAACTTTAACCATCTTTCGAGGAACCGGGTCCATATATTGTGTTCAAACATCTGGCTTGATCGATGAATCTGGTTTAATAGCAAGAAAAAACTTTAATTCAGTCTTTCTTAGAATGCTACACAACATTTCAAAGCTGATATGGAGAAATTAAGGAAGTCAATTAGTTCAATATATCTATTATTCATTCAAAATATTTCTCCGTTTCTGATTGGCTAAAATCTTACGCACAATTCATCATAACCAGCTATTGTCGACCAAATATGCAAGAGTTTTGCGACATTGAACCGACCATTGCAATAAGCTGCTGGGTTAATGAGCCTCCGCTATGCGAAAACAATTTTTCCGAGGATAAGGGTCACTCGCCAAACCCGAGCTACGCTGGGCGAGCCAACGTTTTATACATTTTCTTACAAAACGCAGCAAACCGTTTACCTTATTGTAGGAAATTAACGCTCCATGAAATTAACGCGAATCGTTAAAATTCGCGTTAATTTTGTTGAGCGTTAATTTCCGCGACGTTAATTAAGTGCAGCGTTAATTTCCGCGCTGTTAATTTCCAGTATTTTAACCCCAATTTTGGAACCTGACCAGACATTCTTGACACCTGAAAAACATTAACTACAAGCTTCCTTTCTTTCCATTTACCCTTTATTTTTCATCTTTCAGAAAAGCTAAGGCGAAGGTTTACAATATTTCGAGTTCATCTTCATCGTTGTCGCTGTCAGAAGTGATGTCAATATCTTCTCCTTTGATTTCGGCCAAGATAGATTTCAAATCGTCACCACCAACTGTGTCTT
>CALNXK010000002.1:7482500-7485000 GCA_942486035.1 Porites lobata | reverse complement strand
TACGTGACATGCTTCTTGCTCACGCGCACTGCATCTTCCAATTTTGCGCGGCAACGACCTGTTTTCCAGATAACAAAACAGTTTGCTTATGAACGATTATCCCGTAACGGAAATGAAACTGGGATGCATGCAGGCTGTGAGAAGCCGTACACGCCCTGATATTAAATCCTGCTGTACTGAATATAACCTTAGCTCATGGTGGATAGCAGTCCAATGCATTTCATTTCGAAGCCTGTAATTCAGTTTTCAGTTTCTCTATTTCTCTGTCTAATGTCTCTTTTTCTGTTTCCAGTGCAGCTGTTCTCTTGAGATTTACTTGTAACCTGTTTTCCAGCGTTTGAAGAAGCGGTCCACACATAACCTCCATCAGCTGGCACAGGGCCTTGGTAAAAACTACAGAAATTAACAAGAAACATGATAGAACTTAGTCTGCGGTGTTCGTAACAGTCAAACGCTCTAGCTAGCGAACACATGATTTTTTTTACTTTTTAAGTTCGCTCCTAAAGGAAACGATAAAGTGTTTTTAACTAATGAGTCCCTTTCACAGTTGCGGGTCCCATCGGCTAACGAGCTCCATCTGCCTGGTTTGAAATTAAATTGTCGTTTCCCTGACTCTTTTATACAGTTTATTGTCCCACCAACTGCACTAGCAAGGGCTTTTAAGGCGGACCTGCAAACTATACGAAAAAAACGCAAAAGTTAGTGCGATTCACTCGCCCTAAGGCAATTGGTTTCCAAATTTTCGCTAAGATTGGCTGCGACCATATAAGACTCGCCTCTTTCCCAGGCTCTCCTCTCATCTGGCCACTTAGCTCAGTTCCACTGAAACGCTTGCTGCGCGCGCAGCCGGGATAAAATTCAGTTAGAGGAGAGAGTATAATGGTAAAAAGATTTTGTTACCTGAGCTGTTGAGGACGGCAGTTAAAAGGTCCTGGGAACTGTAAGTAATAATAATACAAATAAAATTATAAACCGAATGGTCTGTAAGATTATTATATGTGTTGTGGTTCAATTTCATTCTCGGTTTAAATTCTATTTTTCTTTGTTTTTGGCTATGGTAATGTATCATAATGAGTCTGAAACAATGGGAAAAAGAACTTAAACCAAGGAGAAAGCTGGACCGCAACATATAAACGTCCTTAGCCTTAAAAGACTTACTCTTAAAAATGACTGCATTTCTCGTACTTGCAAAAACAAATAGGGAGTTTAAGATGTTACTTTGGCGACGGCAACTAGAACGTCAAAACTGGCAATTGCTCAAGACTGGCAAAACAACAACTTTGCACGTGCATCACGCTTTTTTGTAAACATTTCACTGCACGAATACGACGTGAATTGCCTAATTACACGCTTTGTCGACAACGTGAAACATATGAAAGCGAATTTCTCTTTCTCTTTTCAAACATGGATATTTTTGTTCAGAATTCAACAAAAGGACAAAGTAAGCGAGTTTGGATAATCGCGTAGAAGTTTCGAAGAACTTTTTAACCGAGGCTTTCGCCGCCGTCGGTGTTGTGGTATCTTAAACTCCTATTACCATTTCTGCACAAGCAGGTAGTTCCTGATTTAATAGAGACTTTAAGCAAATCGCTACGGCGACCCATGGATGCGGAGTCCTGGGTAGAGAACGCCAACGTAGCCCACCAACTTTCAGCTCAAGCGGTACCCAAACAGTGACTACGGGGTTACTCGCTCATTTGCTTTCGCTGTTAGTAAAACGCAGGAAGACGTTATTACTGAAAAACCAGAAGCGTCAAATACTTTCTTGATAAGTTGACAAACAATCTATGATAGGTTTAAACTGATGATAAAAAGCAATGATTGTAAAAAATAGGAGAAAAGTCGCATTTTATACTCACGTAGCGGCGAGTACGCCACAACACGGGTCTTCACGTTGTAGAATTTGTCAATTTCGAGTCATCTTAAGAGAAAATATTGGGGACGCTTCTTCGACTACTTCACAAATGGACAAACTTTTTGAGAATCTTCCAAAAGTAGTCAAGTTTATGAGAAATTTCGTTAGAAAGATATGTTGTATCACGAATAAAACGAAAAAAAATGGTTGCTTGGATATACTTAAACCATATGAGTTTCTGCTTAAAATGCCTCCATTTTAGGAGTGACGTAGACTGCATATGTGAGTATTCTCTCTTCAAATGAGTGATTACACGGGTCAGCGTGGAAACTCGGCTCTTGTCCATCTTATATCTTTTTAGCAACCGCGCGTTATTGCTCACTTGCTCATCCCGGGGGGTTACCCCCAAGTATAGTACTAATGGAAGTGGTCCGAAAAAAAAGTGAACAGGCAGGACCCCACCACTCCACGGGAAGACTAGTAGTGTCTTTATGTAGACCCCTTCTCCACTACGAAAAGAGGGTGTCTTGTTTAATAGCCCCCTATTAATTTTATCACCTGGAAAAAACTACTATAAACAGCTCTTATTTGGATGTCTGTTTTAGAAAGTCCGATCATTTAGGGGTCATACCCACACCCTTGGGG
>CALNXK010000002.1:7385000-7477500 GCA_942486035.1 Porites lobata | reverse complement strand
AAAAAAAGGTCTTCCTCACTGGGCTCAAAGATTGGGCGCTAGTTGAGAAGGTTCTTTGAACTGAGGCATTTAGTCTTTTGCATTAAATTTTAAAATATTATCATTCCAAAAATATGATTTTAAAGATCTGTCCAAGGTAACTGAAAATTTTTCACCACCATGTCCCACAGAAACGTTCATAAAAACTTCACGTTATGCTACTTGCTTATCTTTGTCGTCATTGACGTCATGATGACGTCGTTCAACGCGGACAACTACGTGACATGCTCGTTGCCCGCGCCCACTGCATCTTCCAATTTTGCGCGGGAACGACCTGTTTTCCAGCTAACAAAATAGTTGGTTTATGAACGGTTACTCAGAAACGGAAACGAAACTGGGATGCATGCAGGCTGTGGGAACCCGAACTTTCGTACACGCCCCGATATTAAATCCTGCTGTACTGAATATAACCTTAGCTCATGGTGGATAGCAGTACAAAGCATTTCATTTCGAAGCCTGTAATTCAGTTTTCAGTTTCTCTATTTCTCTGTCTAATGTCTCTTTTTCTGTTTCCAGTGCAGCTGTTCTCTTGAGATTTACTTGTAACCTGTTTTCCAGCGTTTGAAGAAGCGGTCCACACATAACCTCCATCAGCTGGCACAGGGCCTTGGTAAAAACTAAAGAAATTAACAAGAAACATGTTAGAACTTAGTCTGCGGTGTACATGACAGTCAAACGCTCCAGCTAGGAACACATGTTAATTTTTTGACTTTTTAAGCCCGCTCCTAAAGGGAACGATAAAGTGTGTTTAACTAATGAGTCCTTTTCACAGTTGCGGGTCCCATCGGCTAACGAGCTCCATCGTTTCCCTGACTCTTTTATACTGTTTATTGTCCCACCGACTGCCCTAGCAAGGGCTTTTAAGGCGGACCTGCAAACAAACTATACGAAAAACCGCCAAAGTTAGAGCGATTCACTCGCCCTAAGGCAATTGGTTTCCAAATTTTCGCTAAGATCGGCTGCGTTCAGTAGGTTTGCTGAAAACTTCAAGTTGGAGCAACTGTCCCACGGTTGTAGCGATCATATGGATCGTTGCAACGGCGACCGCCGAGGTATTCTTCAGTTCTATATCAAGTCTCGTTTTCATAGGATCGTAAAGACTGCTGGACAACACGACCGTAGCGACCATGAAGACTCGCCTCGTTCCCAGTCTCTCCTCTCATCTGGCCGCTTACCTCAGTTCCACAGAAACGCTTGCTGTACAGCCGGGCTAAAATTTTAGTGAGAGGAGAGAGTACAGTGGTGAAAACATTTGGTTACCTGAGCTGTTGTGGACGGCAGTTAAAAGGTCCTGGGAACTGTAAGTAATAATAATTCGAATAAAATTATAAAACGCATGGTCAGTAAGATTATTATATATGTTGTGGTTCAAATTTATTCTTGGTTTAAATTCTATTTTTCTCAGTTTGTTTTTGGCTATGGTAATGTATGATAATGAGTCTGAAACAATGGGAAAAAGAATTTAAACCAAGGAGAAAACTAAACCACAACATACAGTGTATACACGTCCTTAGCCTTAAAAAGCTTAGTCTTACAAATGACAGCATTTCTCGTACTTGCAAAAAAAATAGGGAGTTTAAGATGATACTACCGCGACGGCAACTAGAACGTCAAAACTGGCAACTGGTCAAGATTGGCAAAACAACAACTTTGCACGTGCATCACGCTCTTTTTGCATAAATTTCACTGCACGATTACGACGTGAATTGACTAAGGGCCTCTTCATATGAGCCCGGTTAACTGGGCTGGTTCGGTTACCGCGATGAATTTCGCCTTGGGTTCATATGAGAAAGTTCAGCCCGGTTTCCGAGATGAAAAAAGGTCAAAGATCCTGGGGACGAGTTTTGGCGCCAAATTTGGGAAACAAAGCAAACATGGAGAAACACAAAATTTTTTACTTTCGGGCTTCGGTAACTCTTGAAGAAAATACAGCAGGCAATGCAAGACGATGCCATCCGGACCACGAGAATTCATCCCGCCGTTCATCCCGGTAACCGGGATGAAGTGTTCATATGGCAAAATTTCCAGCCCGATTACCGAGATCTCGGTTGGAAAAACCGAGATCTCGGGAGCCGAGCTAGCCCACCTACTCATATGAACACATCGCAAATTTTACGAAGGATTTAGAGGTAAAGCGAGATCTCGGAAACCGGGCCAGCCCAGTCAACCGGGCTCATGTGAAGAGGCCCTAATTTCACGTTTTATCGACAACGTAAACATATGAAAGACGAATTTCTCTTTCTCTTTTCAAACTTGGATATTTTTGTTCAGAATTCAACAAAAGGACAAAGTAAGCGAGTTTGGATAATGGATGCGGAGTCCTGGGGAGAGAACGCCAACGTAGCCCACCAACTTTCAGCTCAAGCGGTACCCAAACAGTGACTACGGGGTTTCTCGGTCATTTGCTTTCGCTGTTAGTAAAACGCAGGGAAGACGTAATTACTGAAAAACCAGAAGCGTCAAATACTTTCGTGATAGAGTGACAAACAATCTATGATGGGTTTTAAACTGATGATAAAAAGCAATGATTGTAAAAAATAGGAGAAAAGTCGCATTTTATAGTCACGTAGTAGCGACTACGGTACAAGACAGGTCTTCACGTTGTAGAAATTGTCAATTTCGAGTCATCTTAAGAGAAAATATTGGAGACGCTTCTTCGACCGCTTCACAAATGGACCACCTTTTTGAGAATCTTCTAAAAGTAGTCAAGCTTTTGAGAAATTTCGTTGGAAAGATATGTTGTATCACGAATAAGACGAAAAAAATGGTTGCTTGGATATACTTAAACCATATGAGTTTCTGCTTAAACTGCCTCCATTTTAGTAGTGACGTAGACTGCATATGTGAGTATTCTCTCTTCAAATGAGTGATTACACGGGTCAGCGTGGAAACTTGGCTCTCGTCCGTCTTATCTTTCTAGCAAACACGCGTTATTGCTCACTTGCTCATCCCTGGGGGTTACCCCCTAATATAGTACTAATGGAAGTGGTCCAAAAAAAGTGAACAGGCAGGACCCCACCACTCCACGGAAAGAATGGTGGCGTCTTTATATAGACCCCTTCTCCCCTACGAAAAGATTGTGTCTTGTTTAATAGCCCCCAGGACTGTAGCCAGAAAAAAATAAGGACTGCGGCAATATCCATGGTTGAAATCCCCGCCTAGCTACTTAGGGTCTTTATGATGACTACGTTTAAACAAAACACTGGAATCAAACCTTAAATGACTGAGGCAAGTGCCTCGGTTTGCTTCATACTGGCTATGGCCCTGGCCCCCTATTAATTTTATCACCTGGAAAAAAAACTGACTGTTTAAACTTACTCCAATGTTTTTCTGTACGCCTCCTCTTCTTCCTTAAAACAGAAGTGAATTGATTTAGCACTTAAAATTAACTTTGCCTGCGGCTCCAGATGCTCAGGTCACGCTATTTGATTTCTGTTAAAAAGCTTAACGTGTCTTCGCCTCTATTGAATTTCAAAAATAATGATCCAGTTTCGTTACTTAAGACTACATTTAGGTACTGCAACTGTTTCCTGTCGTCTGTTGCTAAGGATGGCGACGCTGGAAGTGGGTTCAAACTTGAAAAAATTGGCAGATTTAAGCTCTACGTCTGCATAAATCACCAAAAAGGATAACGGGTAGTGCTCTTTCATGAATTACTTTTACAATGTATATCTTCTTAATAACTGTTCGTGAGCTATTTCTCAAACAAAGAGCATGGGTACGGGTATTGCGGCACTAAGAGATGACGTAATCACAAAATTGACGTAAAAAATTGATATCCTTGTGACGTACATGTAGCCCTTTTATTAAAAATAAATAAACAAATACTGTAAATGCCTGAATAAGTGCTTGGGGGGTGGGCGCACTCCTACAAGGCCACATAACAAAACACATGGTAACAATACGTTAAATGTCACAAATAGAAATTAGAGGGGATTGTTTTATGAGTGGATTAACGAGCATCTCACCTTTGAGAGTATTTGGGGCAGCTCTGACAAACTGTTTAACGTTGCTTTTGACAAAACCTCGGTGTGAACGACTTGAAGTTCAATTTCTACTCTCTGATTTCTGAGATGAACAAGACAAATCATTATCATAAAATGTAAAAGTGCTAGTGAAACTTTGACACAAAAGAGTACCCCCTAGCAAGAGAAAACCGGAATTCTCCTCAGAATCTTGACAGAATTCCTCCTTACACTGTATCTCAAAGTTAATTACCACCTTGACCCGTGACCTTTGAACCTAACTACTAACTAACTCTTAACCACTTGAGATTTTTTAACCTGGAGAAGCCACCTTTGCCAGGTGAAATGGCCATGTTAAGAACTACCATTTAGGGCTCCTAAATGGCCACAGTGATTGCTTCCACTAACTTCATCTGAACTACAGAACTTACTGTGTTGTTCCCCCATCTGGCCTTGTGTTTAGAGACTGAAAACAGTACACCTTCAGATGACCACCCTGGAAAACAAAATTAAGGGTTGGCGTTGTTTACCCTGTCTTAGTTTATACTTATAATTTTTCACTTATTTAGCATAATTTATTAATGCTTGTAAGAACAGACAATGCTGTTCATGTTCATTCTAATGTTCTTTTCTTAAGCCTACTTGGAAATGCACATAAACTGAATTTATTAAAATATACATGGAACAGAGAATGGTCCAGAATTTTCTTCAGGTAAGTCCAAGGGCAATCTGCTCATTTGGAGGGCATTTCAAACAGAAAAAATGGTGAGTACTTGTGAGATACTTGGGAAGTGGTCGAAATGTAAAAAATCAAAACAAGAGACAATAAAATATGCCTGTCTTTATTACATGATGGTGTCATTTGGGTTTTACCGCACAAAAATGTGGTATTTTCACACGTGACAATAACATATCATCTTCACACATAAAAAGGTCACTGCTGCTATTGCTACATAACAAATCTCACCTTTTGCAGCAAAAAAGTGCAATTGGTACTGGTGTTTATATAATAAACAGAACATTTACATGGCCACTTGGGAAATGAAACTTCTCCTCTCACATTGAAAAATATTTGTCATACAAGACACCATGTAGCCATATAATATCCTCTATGTCTTTCTGGCTGAAAGGGTTAACACACACAATGTCAAGTAAACTCACCAAATTGGGATCAGTATTGAAACAAGAAAAGATAAGGCCAACAAATCTTGCATCCATAACTTGATACATTGCTTGAGTATGCAGATCTTAACACAACAAAGAAAGAACAATGGTTAGTTGAAAGTTATTTCTTTTGTTTACTCTTAGAAAAATCCACATTTCTAACCAATCCACAAAACAAGGCAAAGATACATGTATGTTGAGCATGATAAGGGTATTAATGAGGATTATGGTGAAAACAATGATGACAACAAAAGATGAATTTTTAGTATAAATAGCAAACTTTAAAGTGTTCATCTCACAACATAAATTATAACCAGACTTAACCCTTTAAGTCCCAAAAGTGACCAAGATCAATTTTCTCCTAACACATCCATACACTGTCAAGAGATAAGTTATGTGAATTAATAAAATGATCACCCAAGAGAAATGCCTTGATCTATTATCAAATTCTCTCAACTAATTATTTAAGGAAATGTATGGAGATCAGTTTGGAGAATTTGTATGTGGATACTGGGGCTTAATGGGTTAATGCTTATGAGGAAACTGACGATGATGACGATGGTCACAAAATATTAATGTGAATAGGGCAATGATGAAAAATAAAACTATAGGTGACAAAGATAATGATAAACAAGATCATGATTGTGACTTTGAATTCCTAGAAACAGCAGATCATTATACGTTTCTGGGTTACAAATGTCCACCTACCCCTCCCCTAAGCCGCCATTTTGCCCTAAGTGAGAAGTAAGTGTTAATGTTGGCTTAGGGGGAGGGGTAGGTGGGCAGTTTCCCAGAAACGTATGATGATCCGACATAGTTACCTTACCAACATGTGAAGGCCAGACAGTGATATGAGGGTGAGAATGGTACCAGCCAATGACTCTCATTGGCTGTTGTTTTGATGTCAACATACCCAGTCTCTGGTGGGAGGATGCCAGAACATGAACTATACTGAATACCTAATCTATTCTGTACATGCATACTGTTAACCTCTGTTTACAAGCCCCTCTCACTTTCATGTATAAGCCAACACGTTATAGGCCCTTCTACCCATAAGAGGTATGAGAGGGGAAGGGTCTGAGCCTTTCTTTCTACCCTTATTCTCCTCTTTCCTTTTCTCTCCCTCCCCTCTAGTTCCTACCATAAATCTGGGTGGTCCCTCACCATTACTGTGGGTGGCTGGCACAAGAAGGGGAGGGGGGGAGGAAGGGGGGAAAAGTTTGAGAGGGGAAGGGAGCCTTTCCTTCGCTCCCTCTCCCTCCCCTTTAGACTCCTGCCACACAAGCTACAGTAGCTATTATGGACACTCTGCTAATATAGACAGTAGCTGAGTCCTCCACGAACATTATGAAATGTTTGACTGGAACAAACTCCTGTAAGACACTAACTCAACGTCCTACGATATCAACAATAATGCCAGTTGACTGTGATGATACATGTATTTGAGGTTATCATGATATAATCACAAGGTAAAAAAAGATGATATGTGTCTAAGGTAAATACAAGACTCTATCAACTGTAATTCATTCTCTATTCAGATGCTTTTACCTCTGCCTGTGTGGAGGCATCTGACAGCTGCTCAGGTGAAATTTCCACTCTGTCCTTTCTTTTGTCCAGTCTTTGAAGCATAATGACTGAATAAATATGAGCTACTTTCTCATCTTCAATCTGAAATTAAAAAAATATGGCTCATTTAAGATGATGTTGCACAGGACGATTAGCGATGACGGTTTTCAGCACAACAGAGGGTTACAACATTGTTGCAACACTGAATCGAATGGTTGCAACATTGTTCCAACATTCCAAAGCTGTTATTGCGCTTAAAGCCATCGTTGCAAATAAGTACAAAGTCTTATCTTTCTATCGTGAGTTTTTTTGTCCACTGAAAAAGCATATTCTTCCTTCCCACGTTTAAAGAATTTGGAGTTAATTCTACTTATAAGTACGCTTCTACTAGACATTATTTCTTTGAGTTTTCGTCGCCATCTTTGGTTGTGCACGTGGCAATATTTTTGTTCAGCGGCTTTTATTTGACCATAAACAACTATGTATTTGACCACTCGAACTTTCCGAACATCATGAGCCCGGGAATCACAGTAAAAACCAGCAGTTAAAACCATTGCGAAACAGGCTGAATGTGAGGCACGCAAAATTTGATGGGCAAGATTTCTGGACATGAAATCTCGGCCCCAGAGAGCAAAGTGATCGAAACGTAACCTCTTTATTACTGACACTTCGGCGATCAGGTGGTTTAATATTAGTTTTTAAAATTAACGTAAAATACCATAGCATGTGACCAATGAGAAGAAAAGTAAAAGTGTTCACAAGAAATTACTGTAGCTGTAGCCGATTCAGAAAAACATATGTGGAACTTTTTACGATCACTTACAGTAACAATTACAAATCAAAGGCATATATAAATGCCCCATTTTGTTTTTAGTTACTGAACACGTAAAACTGCCAGTGGAGTCTTAAAAGTCTTCATCGTGTGACCTCTTTTATATGGACACCTCTCTAATATAAGGGGACATTTTGCTCTGTCCCTTTGGTGTCCCTATTAGAGAGGTTCGACTGTATTATAGATGTGATATGTTTACCACGTGGGACTGTCATAGCAAAAGGCGCACTCGTAACCTGCGAGCTGTAAGGCCATAAAATAGCACCTTCAACAGACTACATAAATCAGACTGAAGAATCATGAAAATCGCTTGTGATGTGCATGTTTAAAAAAATTGTGAAAAAAAACTTGAGCACCCTTTTTTTTTTCTTGAGCATGCTTTTTTTACGTGCATTTGTCTCATAATAGTTGAATTTTTGTAATGCTCTTCTATATGGCTTACCACATTTGGTTCTTGCATGATAGTCTACAGCTTTTTCAGGGTGTCCAGCGGCATGGTTGCTCAAAAAATAGGAAAATAGGAAACTCAGGATTGAGAAAATAGGAAAAATAGGAAACTTTGTATTAAAAAATAAGAGAAAAATAGGAAAATCAATAGTACTTTCGTCGACAAAGATAGCCTCCCTGCAACTCATCAGCACTATAATAAAGGCTATGAGTCCTCAGCTTCAGTCTACGTTCGCAGGATTTAGGTCATACTTTCGCGGCTTAGAAGGAGTGAAAATGATCAGTAATTAAGAGCCAGTCTCTGTAAGATCCTCATATCGAGTTTTGCCCACCAAATGGATTTCGCCCAAAATTTTTCTGTAGACTTCTTTTAATAAGTATATAACAAATATGAAACTAGATTGGAGAAATTCGCTTCTGTAAATTTTTTTAAACGAATTTTCCTTAGGCACCACATGAGGACCTGAGATGCTTGTGAAATATGCAAATTTTGTCAAAATTCAACCGATTGTTCCGGATAAAAGAGTGCGACCCAAAGCTTCCAATTTACTAGTTATTTTAATTGAGCCTTTTTCTTTAAAATAATACAGGTCAGAATCATCGACACCTTTTCGTTTAGAAAATCTGAGGAAACACACTTAGCCCCTTTGACCCATTTAGCGAAACATGCAATTTTAGAGGGGTGAGTGGCGAAACCTGCTTACTTGGCCATTTCGCCAGCGTTTCGCCATCGCGAAGTCCAGAAGGATTGTCAGAATAGAAAGTGAGAAATCGGGTATTTACCACTCGAAAATTGTCAATTCCTAAAGACTGCATACTTTAAATCACTGCTTTCCATGTGGCTATGGTTCTAACCCAACGAAGAAAAGGGAGAAGGCAGTGAGCGTAAGCTTTGTAATTACTGTCCTCCAAGTTTTTCTAGTGTTTGTGGAAGGGGGGAATGCCGAATCGGGAATCCGGAATCCGGAATGCGGAATTCGCGACCTTTTTCCTTTTGTTGTTTGTGGAAAATCATTTCGCATTTACAATATTTTTTTGCATCTCTTATTTTTAACTGTAGAATATTAAGCAGGAAGTCTCAGAAGTCTTTTTAGCCTGTTCTAGGCACTAGGGGAATTCCCTATCCAAACTGTCGCTGCTGTTGAAAGGTGTCTCAATTTACATGTAAATATTTTTCTTCTCATTAAAAAACACCTGAACAGTGCAAATGTGAAGTGTCAATACGTCATTTTAAGCTTATATTATTTTCCTCGCTTTCGCTATTTTTCCTCGTCTTTTCCTTTCTAAGTGCGTGATTTTCAGGCTCAGTCAGAAACGAACCTTCCGCTTTGCCTAATAATAATATTTATTTACCTGTAAGTTGTTACTTCTTTTGCACTCCAAGAAATCGACTTGTGAATGTCTTTGAATAGCATGAGAATTACTTTTCCGGAACTTTGAACAAATCACTGTTGAGATTAATTCAGGCTCACAAAGTTAACGGGGGTGACTGTGAACAAGCTCTAGCATGTGATAGGGAACGCCCTCTTTTCCTCGTGCCTCTGCGCCCTTACTCCCGCTGATGTCCCAGCTTTTATATACCGTTGGTTTTTAGCAAACTTTCTTTGCTGTGCAAAACATTTCAACAAACTGAATTGAAACATTAAGTCTCTCACATGAGGTGGCCTTCAAAAGGTAAGTACGTGATTAGGCAGACTGTTTTTTTTTTTTTTTTTTTTTTTTTTTCACGTACTGCAAAAATCTAAAATGTGCTTAGTGGCCTGGCTATTCTCGCATGAAGTTCATTCGATGATACGACTCTGAAAATCTTCAATGTTGGAACACTGGAAAACTTTGCAAGAGGGCTAGGTAAATGCCCTTGACACCCTTTATGACTTATTCTTGATACTTGATAATCTTCTTTCTAAGGGTGAGAGCCTAAATAAATACAGCACGTTTTCACAGCTACGATAAATAGAATCTACCACATGGTTCAAATAAAGAGGGTTTCTTTAACTGAGAAGTTTATGATCTGCTTAATAAATAAGTGCAGATGAATATTTCTCACACAAGGCAAATAAAACGGAATTTTCTCAATTGCAGTGGAACAAAATACAATTTAGATGTTCTAACATAAATGTGTTTATGTTCGGAATTTGCATTTATGGCCGCAGTTTGATCCTCTAGGGATTTTACGTCACATCTCGGTATTTAAGCCTTGTCGCCTCTCGCGTTAGTCACTCGACACAGCCAGTTTTACCGCTCGCACCTTGCCGAGCTTAATTTTTCTAGTATGCTGTTTACGTTTAGTCTCGTAGTTTACAGTGATGTAATTCGTTTTTCTCCGCCACTACTTTATTTCTCGTACGTTAGCTTTTTCTCGTCCCCAATAAACACAACTGGTCGTGTCCTTCCTATTTCAACGTGTTGTTGCCTTTCTGCTGATTAGAACTTAAACGTTTTCTCTGCGGCGGAACGCAGTGACATAGCAGAGAACACAAAATGTTATGTTATGTCATGTTAGAACATCAAGCCTGGCAGATATTCAGGTTCTTCATTTGCTTTTAATGCATTCACAGAATATTAATTGAATTACTAGAGACCTCAGGACGCCTTGGCATTGTGGGTACAGCACAAATAAACCTTAGACATGAAAAACTGCAAATAAGCTTTTACATCAACGAGTTCCATTTATGAAATAATTCTATGTTCTTAGAAACAGTCTGTTTTTTTTTTTTAATTCTGCACACTTTTCTTTACTTGGTTTCTTTTATTTGTATATATTTATTTTAGGAATGTCAGGTAAATTGTTTTAAAGCCTGTGAAATAATCATTTTGTAGTAAACATTGGGTGACACACGACTCCTCTGGCTACTTGACGTACAAAATGAAGCAAAATTTGAATCTTCCTTATACTTAATTTATCCTTTTTCCCATTTGTTTATGCCCAGCCACTTCTTTAATAAAAAAAAGGACAGGGGTTAAAACAGAACAATTGAAGATACTCACGTGACCCCACATGAACAAGGGTAACAAAAATCTCGCGGATTTCTTGAATGCGCCATTTGCCAGTTAATTGTTTTTTTTTTGTTACAGTGAAGGGCAATCTTTTTTTCCTTCATAGACAGGATACCGACAGTTTTACGTGGCCGCCAGTATAATTATACCGAGACTTTGCTTATAGGCAAGGCAAAACACCATCTTTTCTACTAATTCATGCGAACGATTAAACTTTCCCGCCCTTGCCAAACTTAGGTCATATTCGGTGACCTACGTACGTGAAAGGTTACAGCTTCTTGGATGGTTCTTTACTTGGACAACGCACTTATTTAGTGCAAAAAAATTTGTCTTTACCGCGCAAGGAAGCACGAGTAATATTTGCTACTCCGGCAAAGGAACACTTCGCAGGTGCATGTGCCATTTTGGTTGTTTGCTAGTAACGCCACTGCAATTTAGGTGGTCAGTGGGCTATGGACCGCTTTGAAGAATGACTGAAAGTTCTTCGGTACTTGAGAACGGTCTAAATCTTTTATTGAAAACTTTATGGAGATAGAACGGGGGACAAAGTTTGTAATCTAAGCGGGGCAGTTGTGACGTGCTAAGTATCGCAACTTTGAACCCTCGGTTTCAGATGAAACTGTCGAAACTGGATGACCGCTAAGGGAAGGTACGTTTTTTATTGGGGGCGGGGGGGGGGATGGGCCAGGGTATTTTGGAACTTTTTTACGAAGAAAGTCGTGGCCCTCCCACTTCCTGGAAGGGATTAATGCATGACCCTTCAGAAATACCCAAACAAAAACATCTGACCCTCCCCCCTACCTATCCAAGACAAAAGTACCCGGAAGTGAAAATAACAAACTGGAAGTGTTACTCGTATAACCGGGTTCATCTGCGCACGAATGAAAGTAGTTAATTGCGTGGCGTGTGATTGTAGGGTGAAAACTTGAAAATGGGCAAGGATGTACGAGGAATAGAAAGAGGGAAATGCAATATTGCAATGTTGGAGTGCAACCCCCACCAATGGTCGTGAGCCGGACGACTTCCAGCCTCGAGCTCAGATTAAGCGATTGTTTGAGGAAAGTGAACTAGTCAGTGGAGACAGTGAGGCTATTAGAAAGTTTTCAGATAAATACATTGTCCCCGAAAAGCTAGTGGCAGAGTATGTTGAGCACCTTGCCCAGATGAAAATGCGCAAGGAGCAGAAGAAAGAGGAGACTGAAAGGGAGCGAATGTAACGGCTGAACCGGCAGTACAATGACATTGACTGGGCTGGACTGTACAACTCGATAAGCTGTCGTACTTGAGGGTGGACGAGCTATCCTTGTACTTTTCCCATCACAAAATCACCTTGAAAGGGAAGAAAGCTGAAAAGGTCGCAATGATCAAAGCGCACATTGGCAGCTTGCTGTACAATTCAATGGAGCGTCAACAACTTCGGCAGCCCCCGCTAAGAAATGTATGGCAACAAGTGACCACATCACTTTCCGAGGTCGAAACTGACTCGCAAAGTGATGTAGCAGATCAAGTTGTCGGTTCAAGCCCGAGTAGCTTAAGTGAAGAATCCTCACCGAATACTGATTTTATACCAGAACCCCGCGCGGAAACATCAAAATATGGGCGAAAGCGGACACGGGTCGAGAGAGACAATTATGTTAGTTGGGAGAAGATGGTTTTTTGATATATAAATTTTTCGACACCTGTAAAAAATTTAGATCAATCTTGACTGGTAGCTTTGCTTTTATATACAAAATAGAGGCGACATGGAATAATTTTTTCCTTGCCAAAAAAACTGCGACCCTCCCCCGGTTGAGAATAAAACAGGTTTGACCCTCCCCAATTTGTAAAAAATTTACTAAGGACCCTCCCCTCCGAAGCCCCGGCCCAACCCCTCCAATAAAAAACGTACCTTTCCTAAATGTCTGAAAATGATTCAGTAGCTGAAGAATGGAACTATACATAGTTGTTTGCTGTTTTGACAACTTATTTTCTATAATTATTTACGTAACAGATGAGGACACGTTTCAATAGCAGCAAAAAGCTAAGCTCGATAGGTGTTCCTTAATGCCTTGATCAGCCAAGGTTTCTGAGACTTTCTGTTCAATATCCTGCAAAGTTATAGTTGAAATAATTATTATAATGCGAATTGGGCTTCGGCTAAAAAAAAGTATAAAAATATACAATATCCTCCAACAGGTGACATTTGAAAGGGTTGCGAATTCCGCATTCCGGATTCCTGATTCCAGATTTCTAAGGGACGGACCATTAGTAAAGTGATGGGGGGGGGGAATTTTCAACTAGCACGAATTTTTTTTTTTCGCTCACTGCTTGTGCAGGAATTTTTTTTTCAGGTGAACCCTCCTGCACGAATTGGCGGTGTTGCTGTTTATGTCGTTGACAGTTAAAGTTTTAACACTTACTACTTCGTGTGAATGCACTTTTTCATTGTATTATAGAATTCTTATTCAAGGCGATAGGACCCATCCTCTAATTTTTATTGTGGCACAAATAATTTTATAGAATATTTACAAAGCTACCAAATTGTAATATTTATTTATTACAAATTTTATTTTATTATTTTTATTATAATACGGTATACAGTGTATGTTGTAGGTACACTAAATGCAATTTAGAACAAAAAAAGGTTCTAATTGTCACAGCATGAAAATGGAGATTTACGCAGAATTAAAGTTTGCGTAAACCTGCGTAAAGTTGGTCATCCAACTTTACGCAAACTTTCCACGGCGCGTAAAGGTTTGTAAAGGTAAATTTACGCGCTCGGCTCTTAAAGTTTTCGTAAAGCTAGCATAAAGTTGTTGTAACAGCTTTACGCTCATTTACGCTACATGTAAAGGTTTAGTAAGGTTGTCATATAATCCTACCTTCCTAATGAAGAATTTATTCCCGGCACTGTTTTTAGTAAGTCGTTTGTTTCCTGACACTAGTTCGCATAGTTTTTTTGATCACTCAAGACATTTGGTGTTCGATGTTGGTGTGCGATGTAAACAAGCCAACCACGCAAATTGTTTTTTTTTGGCGGTGCAAACGACTTCTTACCCGTTCAAAAATGACGCTGAAAAGAAAATTCTGCCAGCAGAGTTCATGCAAAGATATAACTTGCGACTGTGCGGCAATTTTCGAAAAACGGCATATCTGTCGCGGCAAACACAATAGCCTTCAATACTCAGTAGTATTGCCTCAATGATTTCAGTCAGTACAGTATAACTGTGTTTGATAGTACAGTTTGTTGCCGTTTTAAGCTCACCAAATTCCAGAAAAAATTGAGGTAGTATCATGTTATATTGAGTCGAACCTCGGAACTAACGGCCACCTCTTCCTTAACGGTCACCTCTCTACACGGGCCATTTTTTTTTTTTTTGGCGGACGGTCCATACATGACATACATTCACTCTTCTTTCAACCTCTCTACAATGGCCACTTTCTTCGATGTCCCTAAGGTGGCCGTTGTAGAGAGTTTCAACTGTAATTTGATCAAATTGAAATAATTGGAAAAATAAAGAAAAAATATCGCCGCGCAAAATCGGCGAGTTTTACTTAGAGAAAGAACGCATTACTTAGAGTGAAAGAACGCATTCACAAATTACTCTGACTATTTTACATTCAACGGAGTACTGGCTTCATTGTTGAATCTCCTTTATCACTTCCTTATTTTAAGTCCGCGGACTTCAGTTTTGGGAACGGGCAATTTATTGAAAGAAAGGGGCCTGGAAACAATACAGTGAAGGGACAGCTTGTCAGCGGGCTTGTTCCTTTGCACATGCTCAATCGGGTTCGTTAATTTGGCGTCCATTTTGAAAGTGTCAAACGGTTTCAAACTTGCTTCTTTGGAAGTTTGGAGATCGTTCATACATAATTATGCTTCTTGATAGCATCACAGGACATCTTAAGGTTGTTAGAAATTATTATTGCACTATCAGCCTTTAGTAATCGATCACTTGTCAAGTGTAAAGCAACCCTTTCGGGACGAGATGGAGACAGAAACATCGTGTGAAGCGCAAGCATTAACACTGGAATGTTCACAACACAGACCAAGACTGTATTACTAAGGCTCTTCGACACTCAAGATTTCACTGAAAAGAGCAGAAAGTAAGGCAAGGTAAGTTGTCCTGGCTCCCCTTTTCTCTAACGTTTTAAGCTTAATTCCAAACTTGTTTATGATGAGTTCCAATGACTGTGTCAAGTATTCAGTAACTAACATTTCAGTGAGTAATGAAACCAGCATTAACCGTTTAAAGTAAATTATAACTAAACAGGTGTATTTATTTGGCATAACCTTTCAATACTAAACAAGCAACGAGACCATGACGATGAAGATGATAATGTAAAATTATGTAAAGACTTTAGGGGTCTGAAGGAGTGGAGTTTCCTTGTTTTGTACTGGAAAATAGGAGTTTGGTCACTGGTACTGGGAATTACTAAAAGAAATGGAATTAAGAAAGAACATCTGTATAAAGTAAGCTTACATGTAATGTGATACAAACATTCTTATGAAAATTTTCACAGACTATAGAAGAACTAATAAACAGAATAGAAAAGTGTTAACAAGTGTTGAATTTACCAGTAGGCAAAGATAATCTAGTCTGGTTCTATATTTTCATGCGTCAGTTAATAAGAAACCCAAGCTTCCCAATTCCCCAGGCAGTCATAGCGAACAAAACCTCTCTGCAATCCAGGTCATAAGTAGTGAATAATTTAACAACATGCATGTATTTTTTGAAGCAGGTACAAAAGTTTATTTATGATTTTAAATTACGTGGGTTTTAAATTAAATGAACAGAGAGTGAATAGACATTGTCATGAGTCTTTCAATGCATAGCTAATGCAGACCATGATTGAATTAGAATGTATTTTCATGTAAGTGCCAACATAGTTGTTAACATCTTCAGAGTTTCATACCTTTATCTGCACTTCAAAGAATGATTCATTTCATATATTACCATTCATTCCAATCTTTACTGTGCACTGCTCTTATGAAATTATATTATGGTTCTTGAGAGGATACAGTACAGTACATACTGTCAGGAAATTGAATGCCTTACTTTTTGGGAAGCAAAGCACACAATCATGTTAGAAACTAGAAGTTGTTCTATTTGCACCATAGTTGTGTCATCAGTAAATCTAAGTTTTAAGGAAAATAAAATTTAAAGAAACAAGTTGTTGCCCGTCGGGCAAGTTAAGTTCAAAATTCACTAGCTCGATAGCAAAATTCGCTAGCCCCGGGCTATCGGACACTACTTTCTTTGCACGCTGCTTACTCTCTAATAATAATAAAAATAATGATCCAGTAGTTTTTCACAGCACTTTACAACAATATTAATGGATGATACTTTTGTAAAAATGCATACATGAAAATAAAAAAAAGATATACATTGTAAAACATTGAACTCTAATAATATAATAATCCATTATTAATAAATTTAACATATATATATATTATGCTTCAGTCAGTCTCCTCATTAATCACTCAACATCAAGTAGGGTTCTAAATGTCAATATTATTGCTTTTACGGAAAGCCTTTAACTCATACTAGTCAAACATTTTGAATCTTTAATAGTCAGATGAATCTTATTCAGTTGTGTGAATTTGTAGACATTGAACTCATTTGCTGCTCAGGTTTTGCTCTGTTATTAGTTCCCTTGTGGAAAATGCCTTATCAGTTTTTCAAATTTTTAGTCTTGGTTTGTGAAAAGAGCCATGTGGGGAACCCTTTGTCAAGTAAAATTGTGCTGATTGTAGTAATTTGGCCATAAGTGCAGAAAAAAATATTATTAAGTAATAGCAGGCGGTGTCCTCTGGCAACTTAGGGGTGTTTACATGACACCGGGTTCGACTTTCGCCCCGGAGCGAGCTCACTCCGGTTCCCTCTCATGGCTCCATATTTGTTTACATTATACCACGACAAAATGTCATGCCGGCGCGAGTCACCCCAGAGTAAGGTTACCCCGGTTCTTGTACCGGGGCAAGAATTTCACTCTGGTACGAAATCTCGCAGCGGTATCATGTAAACGCGAAAAGACCACCCGTTTCAGTGTGAAATCAGTCTGCCGGTGGACTGGAATAGGTAGCGCATGCATAATGTTTGCGATTTTGAATCACACGTGTATTTTATCAACATGAAGTGTACCTTCAAATAACGAGATATGAAATGACTCAGTCATAATGTAAACCCGACGCAAAAATCAAAAAGTCATCCCGGTATGAGACTCCCGGTGCAAGTTTTCTCATGAAACACCCCTCTGTGCATGTACTTGTGCCTTTAGTGCCCGAAAGTTTATTATCACTAGCCTACAAGTAATCTGTGTAAAGTATAGGTAATAGCATGATTTGTAGTGATATTTGGCATAAATACCACATGATATTTCAAAATTGTTATACTTTTCAACGTGCCGGTGAAATTTGAGACAATTTTGAAATATCAATTTATGCCAAATATTATCATGCTAGCCTACCTGCAAAAGGTTTGTAATTTTCACATGTAGGTATTTCAAATTAAGTTGAAATACCACTGCTCTAAGCCAATCAAATTGCAGAAATTTCTAATGTAGTAGTATAACTCAAATAATACTTGCTTTCTATTTATTCAGCAGATCAGCCTGGTATGGGATGTTGGTGACAGAAAGTCCTCTCAAAGCAAACAGGATTAATACATGTTAATTACAAGCTTTAGTCTTGTAAAGTGGTTCCAGGGCTGTCACTAAGGGCCATAAACCAGACTTTAAATTGGCTACTTTGAGCCCAATACTTTTCTATTTTGAGAGGAAACGAAAGGATAATTTATTAAAACATAAACAACTTACCACCCTTTCAATGTCCCACTCACTAATTTCATTTACTCTCTAATAACTTGCAATTTCAGTGACAGCCTTGTGCATCTAACTTTTACATCATCAGTTTATGAAAATGATTTGTTATTTGGATTTTTTTGTTAAATTTGACTGTGAACACTTCTGGGAGTGAAAGGACTAAGGCAAGAAACCATCAATGATATACATGTATTAGGCTTTCAGTCTTTTTATTTCTTATCTAAAATTGTTTAAGCTTTTAATTTGAATTATGCTAAATTATACTAAATATTTTCATTTTGGAAGAGACCATTATTTTTGACCCACCTTTACATTAATTTGTGTGTTAGAGTTGCTGTTTTTTATCAAAATTTGACTTCATCAGTTTTTTGCAGTGATGCTACCAAATAGGTAACAGTTTCTATTTTTACTACACTTGGGATTGCATTTTTTTTTATTTTGACACTTGTTTCAAGGCATTTGACACAAACATTGATACAAGAACATGTGTTAAAGTTTCTGTTCAACTTGTTTTTTAAAAAAGAATGAAGTTTTCAACTTTACATATAGTTGTGCATTTCAAGAAAAAAGCCTTCAATATTTCAAGCAAGAATTAAATTATAAGACAAGGTATTCAAAGATTCTGCTTTAGGAATGAAGTTTTCAATATTAGTGGTAACTGATGTTATTTTGTAACAAGGTTTTCAATTTTGCATTTGTCTCTTACAGTTAGACTTAAAGAGATGATAGAACAAGATTTTAAATGTTTCTGTTCAACTTGTCTTTAAGATAAGAATGAAGTTTTCAATTTTACATAAAGTTGTGCATTTCTAGAAAAAAGGTTTAAATATTTCAAGCAAGAATTAAATTATAAGACAATTTATTCAAAGCTTCTGCTGTAGGAATGAAGTTTTCAATTTTACTTTATTTTAAGTGGTAACTGATGTTATTATTGTAACAAGGTTTTCAATTTTGCATTTGTCTGTTACAGTTAGACTTAAAGAGATGATAGAACAAGATTTTAAATGTTTCCACTACAGTATGAAAATTGATTTAAGTACAAATGGTGACATATAAGAAAATGATTTTTGAACAAATAAAACAGAATTTGATTGAATACAGCAGATTGATTGATTTAACTGGCTCCTTTCCTTCCCAACGTTGTATTTTCTCATTTTATTTTCCCTCTAGGGTTTAAAATAATTATGCAAAGAAGAAAATAGCAGAAAATGTAATCATGTCTGTTGTTGAGCTTTGCCTTCCAGCCAATACATGAGCATGTTGCAACTTTACACCAGTTATACATTTAAATCTGGCTTACTAAGATGCCTAAACGCTTTATTTAGATGTAAAGGTGGCGTAAATGTGGTGTTTATACCAGCTATACGTATGTCTGTTGTCGCGCTTTTTCTGCAAGACAAGAGCATGTTAACTTTACATCACAGTACATATAAATCTGGCATAAAGATGCCTATACACTTTATTTAGATCTATGCAAAGGTGGCGTAAATGTGAAGTTTATTCAAGCTTTACGCTGGCTTTTAGTCCACTTACAGGTGTTTCTTTACTCCAGCTTTACGCAAAAGTGTAAATGTAGCGTAAAGCTTAACTTTACGTAATGTAAAGGTCGTGTAAAGGTGTGTAAATCCAAACTTTACACCAGCTTTACGCTCACATTATGCAAACTTAAATTTGCCTTTTCATGCTGTGTGTCTCCTTTCAAGGCGTCGAAAGGGGTAGGGGATAGGGAAAAAGGAGGGGGGTAGGGGAGAACTCAGAACCCATTCGGACTCGAGGAATAATTGTTATTTGGTTCTTTTTATCGAGCTGCCAGACTTAGATTAGCCCTTCCTATTTGTGCAGGGTGCAAAGAAAGTCAGTTTTACAGCCAGCCATTTGGGGGCAAGCCTCAGCTAGTATGTACTAGCCCACAAGTCATTTCGACTAGCCCCCAAACCCTTTTTGATTAGCAGGATTGATTACAATCCTTTGTAATTTGAATTTCCCAAAAAAAACAGCACTTGCCCGTCAGGCAAGTTAAGAACAAAAATCACTAGCGTGATAGCAAAATCTACTAGCCCCAGGCTATCGGACACAACTTTCTTTGCACGCTGTTGTGGGCATGCCAAACTATGTACAATTTTTGTAGAAGGGCAATTGTAAAATTTTAATTGCTTGTTATGTATGTTACATTTAAAAAAACATTTTTCTTTTCTTTCTTTCTTTCTTTCTTTTTTTTTTTTTTACCTCTCAGAGTCATTCAAATGACAAACCTACAGTCCCAGACAAAAATAGTTGGGACACTTAAAGCATACACTGTTTTTTTCCCCTCTCGTACTTTCCTTTTCCTTCCCAATGCTGTTTATTGCGTTTAAGTCACCAAAACGTGTATACCAACATTGAGGGGATGAAAAGACACAAAAGTGTCCCAACAATTTTGACTGAGACTGTAGCTTGATTTAGTCAATTTTAGGTATTTAATTTTGTATTCAGTTTCCCAGATGCAAAATTTTTGCATTCTAGCTTGATTCAGTCAATTTTAGGTATTTTGTATTCAGTTTCGCAGATGCAAAATTTTTGCTTAAAGCTTGATGCAGTCAATTTTTGGTATTTTGTGTCCAGTTTCGAGATGCAGAATTTTTGCATCTTAGCTTGATGCAGTCGGTTTTTAGGCATTTTGTGTCCAGTTTCCCAAATGCAAAATTTTTGCATCTTACTGTAAATAGATGCTGTCAATTTTAGGTATTTTTTATCCAGTTTCTTAGATGCAAAATTTTTGCATCTTAGCTTGATGCAGTGAGTTTTGGGTATTTTGTATTCTTTTATTGACTGCAAAATTTTTGCATTTAATTCATGCAGAATTCTTATTTATGAATAATACTGCTTGTAAAATTTAGCTGGTGAAATAAAGACATTTTTTACTATTTTAGTTTTGTTGCTGTTGGGAATACAAGATCTACAATGAGTGAAGAACAGACTCAGCGGAATTTCCATGAGGCTGACGGAAAATTATACAAGTTTGGAAAAACACATTTTAGTTTGGAAAGCGTTCCTTTAAGCCTCAATATCACCATAGAAGTTCTTCGGAGTGATCTCCAAACATTTCCTTAATGAATTAGTTGAAATAATTTGTTAAAGGATCAAAGCATTTTCCTTAGCTGAACATTAAATAAATTCTCAAAACCTTTTCTCTGATTATGTCTTAAGAGCGGATGTCTGTAAATATCGACCAGAGTTGGGAAAAACGAATGTTTTGAAAAATCCCTAAAAAATTCGGTAGACTACCCTAGGTATTATAGTAATGAAAATATAAATTTTAGTTTCATTGGATAAATATTTTGGCGATACGGCGAATGTCAAGTTAGGGCGATTTACGGCCTCCGCCAGACCGCTTTTTCGGGCCTCTAGACCACGCTACGAAAAGACCGCGATTTCAATCGAATTCAAATATCATTTAACCCAAAAGGTTTCTTATCGTATGAAAAGGGTTTTAATACAAATATTTTGTGGTCATGTTCTTAAATTGGTTTTAACTGGAATATTTTATAGATTTTTAAATATTTACAAAATTTAAAGGATTTTACGCGAGCGAAATATTGTCAAATTTCAAAGGCCTAAAATCACATCCGATACATGACAGTTACGAGGTTCGGCGCGACACAAATCAATTGTCCGACAAATGTTTCAGCCAAAATACGTTTAATTTAGGCAATCTCAAGTCCCACATTGATACAAAGATGCTTCATGTACATTAGGTGGAAAGTTCCACGCCATTTTGTCAGCCGTAAAGAACTCTTATCCTGGCCTTCAGGTGCAGTATTTGAACTCGCCTCGCTATTGTAAACATGTGGGTCAAGTTCTTATCACGAAACAGCGAAGGTTTCAAAATCTAAGCAAATATCTATCCTTTCTAGTATATAATCAGGTCTACAATTTGTTTGTTTGTACCTTGTGTCCTTGTTACTGGGCTGCCCGGCAAGCCCAGTCATAAAATGGGTTTTCCGTCGTCGGTGTCACAAAGTGGTCATCCGGGGGAGGGAAAACACGAGGGTCTGGTACGTAGAAACGATGTTCTCACAAATGGTTTCATAGGGTTTTCTCTAGCATGAACCCTTGCACGGATACTTTTTGTACCTTGTCTGCGCTCCCCCTGAAAAACCCACAAGGCGTTGCGAACCTGAAGAAGGCTAATTGCGTTGTTCGAAGCTATTCGACCATGGGAGTAACTCTATAATTTTTTTATTGTTCGAATTTAAGTCAGTTAGATGATGTTGGCGCTGGGAAACTCAGAGAAATGCTCCCGTTGCATTCAAACCGACACGCCGTTCATGGTAGGTTCACACTAAAAGACTGAAAAGATGACTGTGAGCGTCAGGTTTGGAACGCCGTTGCCGATGAATGGCAGATGAATCCTGATGTGAGGCACGTCCATAAGAGAGGGACGTGACAACTTTGCCATGTTAGAAGACTGGCTTTTCCTTTAAATATTTCTTTCTATTTAATGCAACACACGCCACTTTGGAGATCTAAATTTCGGATACTGAGGATAAAGAAGACACGGACAAAAATAGGAACTCTGAGAATTTCGCACACAAGTTTAAAGCTTCTCCGGGACATCCCATCCGGGAGCTTCACAGAGAGCGACTTGAGGAAAATAGGAGCTATTACTGACAAGGTTTGGTGACTGAGTAGAGCATACAAGTGTAGCCCACGTCGAGGTTTCAGGGGGTTTGCTTTTGTTTGTATCTGTATCTTGCTAAGCTTTTGTCATTAAATTTGTACAAGATCTTGTGATCACAATTCTGTGTTTTCGCCCATTCAGCAAGCACGCTATATTGATGTCAGCATTAGCGAGTTTCAGAAACATGCCTTTGAAAATTTTCAGCTCTCGTGATGTTTCTTGATATTTCTTTTACCATTTTATGGAGATGTAAACTGAAGTCACCGCAAAATGGAAACTTAAAAAAGCGTATAATCCATTTATCTCGAAACATAACACATATGACTTATACGACCTTTATTTTCGTAAAGGTGTTTTGAATACGAACGAACACAGTCAATGTGAGGGGCAAAAACAGCATTAATATAAATGAACCATAGGATTTTAACTAATATAAGGGTCAATTATTGTGCATTGAGATGAATCGCTTGAAAAGAGAGACTTCGCTTGAAGATGTGATCAGAAGTAAACAAAGGCATAATAGTGCGTCACGTTCAGTCTTTTTAATATCCAAGGAGTCACTGTGAATAGTGTTTCCATATTGTTTAGCTGGCACAAAATCCTCGGACGAGTTATAAAGCGGCATAGTTTCCATGAAGAAAAGTTAGTCTTGGGTGAGACAAACAGAACTGGAGCGAATTTTTAACTCACATCGGTATCAGGTAAAAAGTATGTTATCGATCGTTTCATCTATTTACATTGTTTGAAGTGCGTGCTGGTGAACGCAACATGCGAGCGAGAAATCTTTAAACTTTTTTAGGTCTCAAAATGCAAAGGATTTTATTCCTTTAAGTTAGAGAAAAATACCGTGAGGAAAATCTTAAAACTGAATACTTTTCATCTTGTGGAAAAAATAGTGCGTTTTCATGTAGACTGTGGACCGCAAATTAGGATCGCACTTTTCACAAACATGCGAATAGAGTTCCGAAGTGTGACGTCATAGAAAATGAAATTTGTGAAGTTATGGGATTTGTTAAGATATTCTGAAAGAACAACGTCCAAGACGCCTACTCGCCAAAAATTAGCAATTCGGGACAGATTGTCTCTGAGATATTAGCCCAGGTATGCTCTGATGACTCCATACAAGTCCTTCTAAATCTTATCTGGTTCCTAATCTTATGAACCGAGCCAAATTTAGAAGGATTTGTATGGAATCGTCACAGCATAACTGGGCTATTATCTCAGAGACAATTTGCCCCGAATTGCTAATTTTTGGTGAGTAGGCTTCTTGGACGTTGTTCTTTCAGAATATCGTAACAAATCCCATAATTTCACAAATTTCATTTTTATGACGTCATCACTTCGGAACTCTATTCTGGAGTTCAGAACCCAACCGACGATTGCGTTTTTCGCTGCTGTCAATCACCTTAACGGACCTCTTAGGAAACAAAACTTTACTTCACGGGTTCAAAAGGTCATGGTTTGTGATTTGTGGATTTCGATCCGTTTTGTGTGTTTCTCTGTTTCAAGGTTCCTTGCTTGTGATCGTAATTATGATTGACGGCAGCGATAAACACAATTGTGAAGGTGGCTTTTGAACTTTAGAGTTCGCATGTTTGTGAAAAGCGCAGTAAAGTCTCCGTGCAGTCAGTGAGGCCCCTGGATCAGGCGGGATCAATGGGCAGTTAACTGTCTGTCTTAGTGTACTTCTGGTTTTCATACAATACAATATTTCTGTCTAGTGTAAATCAGCTCAGTCTGTCGCATTTTATGCTCGTAGAAGGACAACAATTTTTGGAATTTCCGGTTACGTCAAATTAGTCACGTTATACTGTCACGCTATATTTTGGGGCACAGAGGGATTGGGGGAGGGGTGCGTGGAAATAATGCAAATTGTTTCCTGTTTAGAATTAATGGCTAACTTGTTTATTTTTATTCATAATGGTGGAATTTAAAAGTTATTATACAGCCCCCACTTAAAAATGGTACTCTTTTTTTTGGTTACGAAAGTCTTTCAAAAGGGTACAATGTTCTGAATGAGTTTATGTTTCAGTCTCACATGAGATTCTGTTGCATGCAATGGTTGCCGACAAGGTTTTATGGTAGCCTGAGTATGTATAGCCGCCCCCTCCCCTCAGAAAAAATAGCCCCTTTGCAGCCCAGTTAAAAATCGCCTTTCGGCGATTCTTGTTTGACTTTATTTCCGCAATGAAACTGAGACATGCAAACTACAACGAAATTCCCGCTCGCTCGACATGTCACGTATCACGCGAAAGGGCGGTTTTAGACCTGATTGCGTTACGTAAACATGACACACAGCGATTATTTCTGATTTGTGTAAAGAAGTTCCTTCTCTAACCTACATGTTATAGGTATGCCATTGAATGAGCAGGCAATCTCAATCTGTCTTTTTTTTCTTACCATGCAGTTTTACCGATCCCAGGCTTGTGATCCCCGAGCGTGTCTAACCGCGATATGTAAATAACGTATTCTTCTTGTTGTTTGTTTGTTTTAGTTCAACACTTTTCTCCCATCCTGATAGATCTGTCAGGTCAGGATATACCTAATGCGTTTCGCTATAATTCTGCAACACGCTATTATGGCCTATCATGTGCAAATAGCTCATAATTACACGTAATGCAGCAGATTACATAGCTGTCGAGTTAGAAAATCCTGCTGCCGTGCACTCTCGGTCTAAGCTAGTACACGGTCTACGCGCTACTGTACGACGATATTACAGCGTGCAAATATGGAGATCTGGTTTTAGGCGAGTGTGGTACAAGTAACAAATCGTACGAGAACAGAGTACCGGTGCGCATCGGGAGTGCAACACCGCCGGTAGGCTAGGTACGTGTTAAATCTCACTTTAAGCTGAGCTGTCCACCAATTGCACTATTGTAGTCATAAGGCTGGTAAAAATTATGATTAAAAATACCTATTATCTCCAACGTTGATTTATCTGCAATAAATGCATGGGATTCAAAAGCGTGGGACGGTTGTTTGCAAGCTAGAGCTATAAATGTATTACACTCAGCTACATGCGTTTCTGACTATTATTATTATTATTATTATTATTGATATTGTTGTTGTTGTTATATTTCAACTCAGGCAAGCAGCAATTATGAAGCGTGCGCTGATTGGTCTAGCCTACGTAGCATGCGCCGGTCAGATTATCTAATCACAGGCCGCGCGAGGGGAACACGCGAAGGGGAGAGAGGGCCTCCTCTCCTTTTCTCTCCACGTGCGTCCTCGACATTTCTTCTTTCGCTCCCACAAAAAAGCTATGATTGGCTACGATGAGGGTAACTACTCTGAAACCTTAATGCACGCGTCAAAGTACTGAAAGAACCTGGCGGGGACGGGCCAGGAGCGCGGGGGTTGATAAACGTTCGTTCGTGTTACACTGGTTCTTCTAATGAGTTCGAAGATGCGCAAGAGCAGGCATCTACGCAAGTTCCACACCATGATAAATTCGTCGATGCGCAAACTACATTATGGCCCTCTGACATTGCGGCGAACCAACGTGCACCTGGACAGTTGCAGCTTGACGATTGCACACACCCTTCTCCCTGGGGATCACTGTAGTCTTCTCTCTCTTGGCGGATGCTAGACAGATGGCATGCTACAGAATTAACTGTAAAGTGGCGCTCAACTAATCGGTTGCTCCCTCCTGTGCGCACGTACTGTGTGCTCGGTTATTTATTACTTGCACCACACTGATCACCCTACACACACTTACCCACCCACCCACCCACCGAACGCTCCATTTTGGCACGCTGTTTCGCCGCACATAAGCGAGCAGAATTGTACTAGCTGGCAATGATGCTTCCTTATTTTCAGCACTAGAGTAAACTGAGTAAAACATAACGGTCCAAGAATCTATAAATATCGACGCCGCAAGTGCAAGTTAAGACTGTGGTACGACGCCCTTACTTTGCTTCATACTGGCTATATACAGCACATTGCAATAGAATTGACCAATGCATTAGGATATTTCCAAACTGACAGAAACCAGGACAAACAGAGGAAGTGGGAGAAGTGTCGAACTACTACAGTCTGTACCAACAATAAAAACAGCGCAAACAATAATGTTTGACCCTAGGCTCAGCCCAAGGCATGGGTTGGAGGGGAGGGGAGAGTTAAAGTTACTAAGATGATAAAGGGATTTCTTTTTTGTTTTGAAATTTTTCATTCCGGGTTTTCTTTGAGAATAGGAAAATTTGGAAAATATAAGAAGTGTATTTGGACATTTTTGGCAGCTTGATTTAAGTAGGAATTTCAAAGGGTATTCAAAACAATCTGATTGGATCTGATTGGTGTAGTACCGCGCGCGCACAAGGCTGCATGGAAAAATAATATTTAAGGTTGTCGGTTCATTCAATGGCATAACCACAACATGTAAGTTAATGAATGGAATTTTTTTTCACAACTCAGAATTAATCACCGTGTGTTATGTTTACGTAACACAATCAAGTCTAAAACGACCCATACACGTGCTCGTGACATATCGAGCGCGCGGGAATTTCGCCGTGGTTTATCTCGTTTCACTAGGGAAACGAAGTCAAACAAGGACTCAAGGTACAAACAATCAAATTTTAGACCTGATTATATACTAGACAGGATAGATATTTGATGTAGATTTTGAAAACTTCGCTGTTTCGCGATATTAAACATCCTCGGAGACCCAGGGGCAGTCAGTCGGGTCGGGAGAAAAGGTGTACGAAAGTGTTTTCAAGTACGGGCGAAAGAGCCCCTGGTTCCGACTCTTACCGAACTATTTCCAAAAATTCAAGTGGATGCTGGCTCCTGATTGGGCACAAAAAATGCTTTGTATTATTGTGCCCAATCGGCGAACAGTTTCTCCTGAGTTCTTTTCGTGTGTTAGTACACGACGGCTATTGTCTCCCCACACTTGCCCGGTTTTTTCACCAAGCTTGAGCGTCCAAGGGAAACTTTTTACGGTTTTCTACTTTCCTAACCAGAAACGAAGGAACTGACCAATGAGTCGAAAAGACGTTTGGGGTGCTATCAGTAGGAGCATTTTCCCCGAGATATTCTGTTTTTGACGGATCACAATGTATCGTAAATAATAGGAAGTTTAAGATGCAGCGGCGACGAGAAAGTCAAATAAGGAGTAGCTTGACAAGGCAGAGCAACGGTAGTCTTTACACTAGAGCCTAAATAAGCTAAGAAATATTTCAAGAGAAGTAAATTTTATTTATTTTTATTTTATTTTATTCTTTTTTGCTTCAGGTTAACTTAAGGCTATTTTCCCACGCAAAATAATTAAAATTGATTGACATGTTTCGCATTTAGCAAAGATCAAGAAACCGCAAGTATCCGCAAGTCAGCTAAGTCGGTTTTAAGGACTGTTTTCAAGTCGCTTGAAACTTTCTTGAATCGTTTCAACTTTCCGACTTTAATGAGATGCAAAGTAAAGTTGCTTGAGATTTTACTTTGGCCTTTACAGACGAATTTTTGGTTAAGTAAAACTTAGCAGCTCTTAAGTCTCACTTAACAGCCTAGTGTAAAGACAACCAACAACTTTGCACGTGCATCACGCTTTTTTTTTGTACATTTTTTTGCCGTCAACTGCACTACTACCTGTGAAAATGAACGTTTTGTTGAAGGACGTAAACAAGGGGTGCTTACCATTTGACAGAAATATCCGGTTGGGGTGTCGAAAGCATAATGGTAAGCGATTTGCCAGTTTACCGTAGAAATGCCACATCCGTTACGGTTTGAATCCAAAAAAAGGGCGAATTTGTGTCGCGTGTGTCTGGAACCGAGAAGGAACTGAGAAACTGGTTAATGGTAAGCAATATTCGGTTTGGTTCGTACCAACCGGAATGAAAGGACTACCTCAAAACGTACTCCTCAATTTTCGGTTGGAATTTCTGAAAAGTGACCTTACCATTTACCTTCCATTCGGAATTTCCGAAATTTTCCGTCAAATGGTAAGCACCCAAGCAATGACAAATTCTGTTCATGAACTTGGATATGATTGATAGAAATTCAACTCCAGAAAAGTCAGCTTGCATTTGACAAAGTAAGCGAGTATCAAGATAGAGCATGAAAAAAATATGAATTCACTTTTCCATGCGACGTTTTCGTGGCTGTCAGCCGTCGTGGTTTCTTTTAAAAACTCTCTACAAATATATTTACGCAAGACGTGGCCGATGCAAGCGTGAATACCTGTTGTAAGCTAAAGCTCGTATTTTTGGAAAAGCGTCTTTAGTTTTCGGGCAGACAGTATTTTGAAATCAGATGGGGATTTTATATCAAACGGAAAGTTTACTGACTGCGTGCATTTCTTTGATGCATGAGCCAGACAAGCCGTGATCGAGACAATAGCCGTCGTGTACTCATTCTCGTCCCCAGAGCCACTCGGCTTAATTTGTAACCGACCAGTGGCTCTGGACGCAACGGAAAATACGAATTTTTTCATTGGCTGAAGGCAATTGAATGCGCAAAGCAAATTAAAAATATAATCTACTGCGCCTAACATTTTACTTCGTGGCCTCTCGACCTACAAACACAAAATCCGTGTCTGAGTTTCGTTGATTGCGACAATCCTGTTTTGTTTATATGCAATAGCAGTGAAGAAGACAATTGCAGGTAAAGTTTGAGAAGTTTCTACGAAGATAACGAGCCTTAACAAAGAAAGTATTGCCTTCGTTGTGCGCTAAACTTTGCCCCTGTCTCGACCGTCACATCTCCTGGGAAACTGAAAGGAGGAGTAATGGTTAATTAGCTCTTCCTCTTGTTCCTTGCTCGTTAAAAATCAAGCGATTGATACGGTACTTGTATGCCGTTATTAATTAGCCTAATCAGTTTTTCTAATTCCTCTGGATATACCATTAGTCGGTGCTACTGTGGGAAAGGAAATCAAGCTCTGAATTGCTTATGAATCATTTTGGGCTGCATGCAAAAGGCAATTTTTAGTTGTGTAAAGATGATAGAGCAAGTACTCTTTTCAATCGACGTTTTCTTCCACTTAATTAATGGTTAAATCATGCTTAGATAATTCGGAAGCCTTCTTTTTATTTTTATTTTAAAAGTAAGAATTGGGCTGTGAAAGGAAAGGCTCTGTGGCCGACTTGTTACAAATGTTTTGCAAGAAAATATAACTCATCCTAACTGTCCTTGCTTGACTTCCAGTCATGTAGGATTCAGGGAAAGATGAACAAGGGGCTCTGGGATTGTTTATAACTGATGAACAGCAAAGAAGCAGCTATATAATTTGCACAATTTTTCTTGATAAATAATTATGTTATTTATCTGATCTCTATATAAGGTAGCACAAGGCTCTCAACATTTTGGTTTAAGAGAAAACTTAACTGTTTGAAAAACAAAACTGGTCTAGATTTATTGACAATGTTATGGACAACTGAGGTGTTGATAAATAAAATAATAAATGAAGAACATCCTAAGGGAGTCTACTTTGCGCCATACTGGGGCAAGTGGTTGTTGATGATAACAACTGGTTTTTGCAGTATGTCACCTTTAATAGGGTGGGTAACATAATAGCTTGAGCAACAGTAATATCAGTAGTTTACTCGCTAATCCTAACCACACCTGCTCTCCATCCCTCCTTGAGCTTTGCACACAGCATTGGCTAACTGAGGCACAGGGCATCTTAGTTTACTTGATTATTGACAAATAATGATGAGCCAAATTAAAATTTGCTTCCACTCGTCATTGATTCATTTCTGGTAAAAATTTTTCTTAGTTGGAAACCCTCATGTTATAACACAAAATAATGAATTTTATGGGAACCAAACAATAATACATTATCAAAAGCTGTAAGCAGATATTGTATTTTAACCCTATAAAGCACCACATTCAGTTTCAATACAACTGCAGAGGGTGGAGATTGGGGGTGGGGCACTACCCCCAAAAAATCAGTTCAGGTTGGCCCTGCAGTATGTTTCTTGCCTTGCCAAATTTTGACCAAGCTATGTGATTTTCACTATCCTATTTCGGGTCTGATCCAAAATTCTATCCCCAATCTCAAACCAGGTCTTGCACTCCACTCTCAAAACATGATGAGAGAAGCCACCTAAAAAAATGCTTTCGGGTTGTGTGTTACTCAAAGTGTACTTCTTAGGGGGGATCTCTTAAACCATACAGGCTATATACAGTGTGTATATCAGTCTACATTTCACTGTTCCAGATAAGAAAGGACAGCTATATAGCTTATGACAAACTGTTCTAGGCATTCAGATGGTGAAAAGTAGAGCAATAAAAAATGCAGGGTTTTTTCTTGTTTTTTTCTCTTTATGCATCCCCCAATGGCCGAATGTCTGGAACAGGTTACCATAAACTACTGCTTTTAAGCCTCCTCCTCTTACATATAAATCCCCCAGTTACAGGCCCATTTACCAGTAAACAATAAAAAAAAATGTCCCCCTGTTTATAAGCCCTCCCCTAAGAAAAAAAATAACCTTAAAAACCCTTCCAAAGATGTGTAACCCATGAGCTCATAAGTGGTACTTAAACAGGTTTCTCTCTGGATGCATTTGCATAATTACCATCTTCCTACCACACTAGCGTCCTCGAAAACACTTTTTATTAGTAACCAGTAATCAAAAGTACATATAACTGTTTATATCCCTACATCAGAGGTGACAAAAGCTCACCTATACTGTGAAAGTTACAAAACCATGAATACCACAAATATTAAGGAATGCTATTGTGTTGCAAAGAAAAAGTTAATAAGGGGTGAGAAAACAAAACCTCAAACAGCAATGGTAATTACTTTGTGGTTTTGAAGGTTGGTCATGCATGTGTACTACACATTATGGTGATTGGTCACTACACAATCAACATTTTTCAGGTATTATTGATTTTCTGAGTCTGACAGCAAAATTATTGAAAACTCTCTCTTTGAGGTACTGATGATGATTTTTAGTCAGGAGATGATACCTGAAATCTTTAGGAGGAAAAACCCTTTTAGCAGAACACTGAATGGCCCCCATAAACACCAAATGACCCAGAAGTTTTATGATTAGGGTGAGGAAACTGGGGTTCAAGTTTCAGTTAGGGTTGATTTACAGAAAACGGAACTGGAATGAATGATTTTCCAGTAATGTGAGACTTAGGTATGCGCACAGGATTATGGGATCGCCAGGGGGCAAACATTGCAAGTCGCTACAAAGAAATGTATGGCTTGGAGCTGTTTCTCCGTTTAAAGCAGTGTCTTTGGACAGAGAATGCCGCATTTTGCTGTGATTTTATGAGAAGCGGAGGTGACTAATGTTGGTGCTTTGAAATTGTAAGTTTTTGTGGGATCAATGCGATGAAATCTATCGATAAACACTCCTTGCGTAAGGTCGACTGTGAGATTTACTGAACGGTCTCGAAATATATAGTACTAACTTAGGTATAAATGAGCGGGGAATGCGGACTCATTTAAGCCTTTCCAGTTGCACTTACATGTGCTCATATTTACAACGAGTGTAATTACGCTCCGCTCGGCGGCGATCACAATGCTGTGCCGGTTTGCGACAACGATCGAAGGTAAGCTTATGTATTGTCGAATTTGATATGTATTAACTTTGAAAACAAAAACAATTTCCCCACATTAGTATATTGATTTCTTCTCGCCAAAAAAAAACACAAGCGAAATGTTTTGTCATGATCCAGAGCACCAATGAGTTCTAATGCCTTTTCCAATCATTTTTAGGGAAGATATAGAATCTCTGAATTTCGCACATCAACTTGGTATTTTATATTTACACACTCTGACTCAGTGTCTGACTGCTTTTGTATTGGAAATCTTACTTGTTTGTGCGATTTCTATCTCATCTACTAATGGTTAAATACCATGTACTTTCCATGAAATATTTCGTAGATGTCACTTTGTTTGTACCAAAGTAAAGGAGGACTTTTTATTTTTATGGCCACGTACATACCTATGATTGTTGTCTTGTCATAAACCCGCACAGCGCCGCACAGCGCTCATCGCTGCCGAGCGTAGTTACACTCGTCGTAAATATCACCACACTTAATTATAACTTAAACGCTTAAATGAGCCAATCCCCCTACATGTATACCTAAATCTGTACTATATATTTCGAGACCTTTTCTTCATGTAGATCACTGTGTAAATTCAGTAAACATAAATTTCACCGTCAACCTCACGCAAGGAGTTTATCGGTAGAATTTATCGCATTAATCACACAGAAACTTGAAATTTCAACGCCCCAACATTAGTCACCTCCGTTTCTCATAAAACAGTGGCAAAATGCGGCATTCTCTGTCCAAAGACACCGCTTTTAACGGAGAAACAACCTCACGCCATACATTTCTTTGTAGCGACTCGCAATGTTTGCCCCCTGGCGATCCCAGAATCCTGTGCGCAAAACATGGGTCTCCGATTACTGGAAAATCATTCATTTGGTTCACTCAGTACTGTGTAAAGTTGCCATGCATGGAAGCCTATGGAGGTGTATTAGACTGTCACTTCTCCTGGACAAACCTTGTAATATATGATTTATACCCTGGGTCAGTAAAATGATTAATATTGATTTGTTTCGACGTAAATCCTTCGGTTGTCTTGTTGTACACAAAAGCTCATGGGCAAAATTAAAACCACGACATGCGACACCACAAAAGGAAATAAACATAGGAAAAAACACAACCAGCTCGAGTGAAATGAAATATATATTTTACTCTCCTAACACACATGAATGGCTTCGTTTCAAAAAGTGTTTATAAGTAAGATAGCAGTTGCAGGACATGGAACAAGACACATTTTTAGATTGACTTTTTCCCGCATTATATCGATCTTTGCGATATTGCTTTCCTAGTGTTTGTTCGCCAAACGTATTGAAAAAAAAAACTCACATAACTCAGACGATAGTCTACCGATTAATTGTCTCAGTTCTGCAAACCAACAGTGTGTTCAGCCGGTTTCTGGTACTGTCTTCTTCTTTTAACTCCAAATTATCAGTGAATCCAAGTTGAGTGAAGTGGTGCATTTCCAAAACTTCCCAACGAAGCCACTCTCTGGAGAGAACTCAGGAAGTAAAATTTCTCCCCCAGTGGAGCGGTGAGGGACAAGAATCCGTTATGAGCATGAGCAGTGATATTTGTAACTTCTGCACATGCGCGACCGGATGTCAGAAATTTTCTGACATCCGGTAACGGCTGCTTCCAGAGCCCCTCGTTTCCCTACCACGTGACCAAGAAACGACGGGCTCTGGGGACGGGAATGTCTTGTACTAACACGAAAAGAACTCAGGAGAAACTGTTCGCAGATTGGGCACAATAATACAAGGCATTTTTTGTGCCCAATCAGGAGCCAGCATCCACTTGAATTTTTGGAAATACTTCGGTAAGAGACGGGGCTCTTTCGCCTGTACTTGAACACGTTCGTACACCTTTTCTCCCGACCCGACTGACTGCCCCTGGGTCTCCGAGGATGGATATTAAAGAACTTGACCCACATGTTACATTAGCGAGGCGAGTTCAAATACTGCACCTGAAGGCCAGGATAAGAGTTCTTTACGGCTGACAAAATGGCGTGAAACTTTCCACCTTATGTATATGAAGCATCTTTGTATTAGGGACTGTGCAATAATTATCAGGAGGGGGCTGAAAAAATAGACAGTAACCCCCTCCAAAACAAAAAAAATTAGTTCTAACCACCCACCAACCCACACACACACAACCACCCCTCACCGCCACCATTACCATAGATGCCTTTAAGTAAATGCCTTTTATATTGTCATGCCACTGTAAGCGTACGCTTACTTGTTGGATGTCGTCGTCTGGAACAAATAGTACCTCATATGAATGTTCAACAAAGCCATCCGTTTCGGAGTCATCTGAATCCAAATCAGAGTTCTGACATGAGCCAGATATATATATAGGGAATTCAGCAAATCGATTCAGTCGATGAAGAAACATTACTTTTATTCACATCAAAAACCGACAAAGCTTGTCTACGAGATCTGTTTGATTCCCATTGTTTTATGGGGGAAGCTGAAAAACAAGTTCATGAATTTTGCTTTTTATAGGATCAGCTCTATTAATTAGAAGACGGGTTAAAATTTGTAATGCACCAGGAATTGTATAACGAACGCAGAGAACTCAACAATATTTTACTTCAAGTCTGTAAGCACATGGCAAGAAGCACCTACTGCGAATGTACGAAGCGCATAAGGATTCATAGGATATGACAAATGCCCCCTCTTAAAGCAAAGGAAAGAAAAACTGAACCTGATAATAACACAAAGTAATGTACTGATAGGGACAAGTCCCAAAATCACGAACACTTAAGTTTACTAAAGCCTGGTAAAACCTCTGAGGCGGTTTACGCTCTCTGAGAGGGTATCTCCGCTCTGGTTGCTCAGGCGCTGATGCTTGAAGTTCTGAATCTCGCACAGATGAGTCCTGCGATGAAGAAAAAGCATCAGCCATGCTATCCAAGGCTGGAGTGTCAAGTACAGGTGTAGCCTCTTTAGGCTGTGAAAGGGTTGGTGTTGTAACAGGCCTTTCCCTCACTACTGGGGTCAACCCTTCAGTTTGCTCAGGTAGCTGGGGCGCACGAACTAACTCCGACCATAGTGTGGAAGGTATGAATCGTGGACGTAATTGTTCTTGATGTCGTTTCCAGATAATGTCTCCGACCTGAACTTCAAAATTCCGGGGACTGACTGTTCCAACAACGGTTCCTGGAATCCATTTGGCTCCTTTGCCAAAATTACGTACAAAAACTGCTTGGTTTGGTGTAAACTGGGGTTTGTTATCAAGGTTGTCTTGAAAAACCTTAACTTCCTGTTTAGAACTTTTGGCTCTCAGTGCACTGAATCTAATTCTAGGCTGTCTGTTCATAAGTAATTCTGAGGGTGATTTTCCTAACGTGGTGGGTGCAGCCCTGTAAGTCAACAAAAACCTGTCTAATTTTGTTTTCACAGACTCGCCTGTATCTCCAATCTTGCCCAGTTTATCCTTAAATTCACCCACATAGCGTTCTGCTAACCCATTTGTAGCAGGATGTCCTGGAGCAGTGAGAGTATGAAGGATGTCGTTCTCTCTTAGAAATTTCTAGAATTCATCACTCGTAAACTGAGTCCCATTGTCCGTTACCAGATGTTCTTGTAAACCAAAGTAACTAAAAATGTGTCTCAAAGCAGTAATAGTGTTGGTGCTGGTGGCATGAGTCGTGGGTACTATCTCCAAAAATTTGGAATAAGCATCCACCACGACCAAAAACATCTTGCCAAGATAAGGCCCAGCAAAATCTACATGTAATCGTTTCCATGGTCCGCCTGGCCAGGACCATGAAGCAGTTGGAGCGGATGCTGGCGATTTAGCAGATTCTTGACAAGCAGGACATGATTTAACTGTCTCCTCAATTTGCTTATCAAGTCCAGGCCACCAAAAGTACTTTCGAGCTAATTGTTTCATTTTGACCATACCCAGGTGTTCTGCATGCAAATCGGCCAATAAGAGAGCCTGTAACGACTCGTGTACAACAACTCGCGAGTTCCACAGGAGGATACCATCTTCATGAGAGAGTTCAAGCCTTTTGCTGTAGTAAGGTTGGAACACTGGTTCCAGATTATTGGGCCAACCCTGCTGAGTAAACTGTAACACCTTTCCGAGAACTGGGTCTCTCATGGTTTCCATAGCAACCACGGACGCATTTAAAAACTGGTCTTCTTCGATAAACATCACATTTACAGTTACCTGTTCTGCAGCAGACTGCTTGTATTCAATAGGCTTCCTAGACAAAAAATCTGCAAACACATTGTCTTTGCCGCTTATGAATTCAGTTGTATAGTCATAAGCAGCTAAAAGTAATGCCCATCTTTTGATCTTTGCTGCTGCCAACAGGGGTACGGGCGTGTGTTCCCCAAGTAAAGTAATCAAAGGTTTATGATCTGTTAGAAGTTTGAAGTGTCTACCTAACAGGTACTGGCGATATTTGGTCACGCCAAAAACTATTGCTAATGACTCACGTTCAATTTGGGAGTAATTTTGTTCTGCATTGTTCAGTATCCTCGACGCATAGGCAACAGGTTGTAATGCACCATCAGGTCCAGGTTGCAGTAATGCAGCTCCCACACCCACTGAAGAAGCATCACACTGTAGAACTAATTCAGCCATAGGATCATAGTGACGTAAAACCGAATCAGAGCACAGAGCAGCCTTGATGTTATCAAAAGCGTCCTGTTCCAGTCTTGACCAACTCCATGGTACCTCCGTGCGAAGTAATCCGTACAAAGGTGAAGCCAACTTTGCAAAATCCGGCACAAATTTACATAGAAAATTGGCTTAATTCAGAAACATTTGTTGGAGGTGCTGCATCCTTTATTGCCTGCACTTTCTCCGCAGTCGGTGAAATCTCCGCAGCAGAAGTGGTAGTACCAAGATACTCTACTTTATCCAGCATGAAAAAGAATTTATCAGGGTTAAGCGGAAAAGTTATGCGGAAGTTTATTCTAATCAATTCATGACTGGAAATAGCCCACTCCAGCTAGTACAGTGAAGTACAGTGCCCAACAAAGCAAAAAATCAGCATATGATACCCTTCCCTTATAACCAGAAACTCATCACGTGCTAGGCAAACACTGTCTCGTGTGAACGTAACTGAATTATTACGCCGACCTCTGGTTAAAATAGAAAATATTTATCTCTTCAAAATAATAATAATAATAAAACGTGGAAACGTCTTTAAAAACTGGCTTTGCCCAAATTTTCTCTTGCTGCCCAAAAAATCTGAGTTGCCCAAACTTTGGGGGGGCTGCAGCCCCCACGCCCCCCCGGCCCGTACGCCTATGGCTGCTTCGGTATTAGAACTGAAGAAATTCAGTTAACAGCCTTGCAGAATTTTCAGGTATCCAAGGCTCTTGTGGTTGCTGCTGAGAAAATACCGTTAAACGTTCCCAATCACAGATTTGAGACTTGAAGTTTGCATATGCTTGACAGTTGATTAAATATTTCTGTGGACTACTTCACGAGGCGGTAAGTGAAACCCGAATGGCTTGTGAGATAAACGTATCGAAATTTCAATGGAACTTTCCAAAATATGAATTTAGTGTCCTTTTATTTATGTTTGTTCATGAACATTAACACTTCAGCGAAGCCGCTTTGAAATGCGATATCGTGGGAAAAGAAGACAACTATAAATATCTAGTCGCATTGTACACGCATCACTTTAGGGAACGATTTACTTTTTCTGTTTTTTTTTTTCCTTGCAAGTCTGCTTTTGGGCAATTTACGACAAGAAGCTCCTGTTTTCATTCATACTCGGCTACTTCGTGTGAATACGATAACGTGAAAGTCAAGAAAAAATCAGTAATGTGTCATGCTTCTTAAATTATAGCTGGCAAAGATGTTGGTGTGTTTTAAATTTTTTTTTTTTTTTTTCACATTCAATTCTTTTGCTGGTTCAATTTTCGATATGTAGCTAAGTTATTTTATTTGAAAATTGGGAAATCCAGTAATTCTGCCTAGTTAGTCGTGCAAATGCTGTTTTGGAATCGCCGAAATCAAGAATCGGCCGGTCGTTTTTTTTCAACATTTCCCGCTCACACGCCAGACACGCCGCACGTTCAACCGCTCTCGTGCAAACTTGAATGGACCAATCAGAAACACTTTTACTGTTTTTTGCGGAAACCAATCAGAGACAATCTTGCTCCAGGGTTCCCCAGAGCTCTTGATCTCTCTCCTCTACATGCGCAGAAGAGCTCTGGGTCGAGATTGCATCATGAGAGATTACTGCATCCTTCTATGCATATGGACAGTTTATTTCACATACACCCTGCCCACAGCATTTGCAATTTACAAACCCGTCAGGGGAAGCTCCCAAGTATGGCCACCTTGGATCAACATTCAGACCACTGCCTGAAATTGTTAAAGACTGATGGAATTGACCTATTGATTTCTGGTAAGCTTCAAGTGACCTACCCTCATTTCTACATCCCCACCTTATGGGTGCAGTTGAAAACTTAAGTGCTTCAGGGTAACATATTGACTTAACCAGACTCGACTCTTTGCAAGTTTTGCTGGATTTGTGCTGCAAGCACACTAACACTAACTTCTCCCCTATACCCTAATTTCGCTGGGCCATCTAGACCCGCAAAATAATCCGAAAACTGCACGTTTTCGTCCGGTGCACTCTGTATGGCAGCCATCTTGATGGTCTGGTTATCCCCCAACATGGCGCCGGCAGATGACGTAGTAATTTCTGGTCACGTGGCTGCGAACAAAGAATATTAAGCATAAGTAGATAAGGCAACTAGGTTAATCTAGCATTTATTTAGTATTGGGATAAACAATGACTGAAGAGGGAATTCTTGAATAGTTTTTTAGTAGACCTAGAGCGAATGGAAAGGGGAAGATCGTTCCAAAAATATCGTTCAATAATAGTGGGAGAGAACTTTCTAATGTTTGTTCTGTCAAAGAGAATATATATAGTTGTTCTGAAGAGACATTTCTAGTAGTATAGCTATGTTGTTCTAAAAAAACTGGTATTATAAGATTGAAGGGTCCTAAATCATTGAAGATATCAAAGAAACAGAGACATGAAATGCAATTTAACAATGTCAGGAAAATTTCAAAATGCCTAGATTGACATAGTGTGGGGTAATGTTATCCATAATGGGGGCATCATTAATTACTCCGCGGTTATATTGAATTAGTTAGATTTAAGCAGTATCATGGGATGCCCAGGGGGCATTAGCACATTCCAATATATTCACTTAGTATTAACGCGCGCCTTTCGGGGCATTTTTTCTTAAAGTTTTCCTACAATATCACTGTAATGGGTAAAAGATCGTTGTGCCGTATTTAGATGATGTAATAATGACTGCCACTTTCCCAAGAAATATAGAGTGAAAGGCCGTATTTCTAATTCTAAGCGAGTATAACGGATGGTGCCCATGCCCCCTGGGTATCCCATAATACGCCTTGAATCGAATTAATTCAATATGGCCGCCGTATCGGTAAAAAGGCCTGTTGGAGGCTATAGCGGTTTTCGGGTTCAATGACTTGGGTGATTCGTTCAGCATATTGCCAAACTAAAATACCTAAGATCTTATCATTAATTAGCTTCTATCATAAGAAAAAGAAGACGGTAGAACCCAGCATGGCATATTTTATTGTTATAATTACTATTATTATTACTGATTACTATTATTATTATTATTATTAACATTCACAGCACGCCATTAGTTTTCAGCACGACAGGTGGGATGGCAGTGGAATGTAAACGATACCATAGTAGGCTGGCCGAGCTAGTTGCTACAAAGTCGGGCGAAAGCTATGCGACCAATATGTCATGGATCCGAGCCACATGACCGGACGCCATAATAAAAACTTTGTTTGCCTCAACAATTATTGAACTGAAGCTCTTATTAAAAAATTTGAATTGCACCAAAAGTAAAACTCATTTGGACAAGCATCTGCTTAAAAGCATAGGAAGTGGCTAATTTCATGTTTTTTTTGCTTTTAAATTCGGAAAGCGATTGCGCTGTTTTTGCCTCATAAGAAAGCCAATTATTCCAGAGCATTGCACCACTATACTTAAAACTACGTTTGAGGAAATCAGTCTTTGCCGGCCTTGGAAGTGCTAGATCAGTTTCAAGATTCCTAAGATTATAATTGACGTTAGTATCGTTTGAGTTTTGTAAAGGAGGAGTCTCAAATCAGGGGCAGATTGATTATTGTAAAAACAGCACTTTTACATATCTTGTAAATCTTCATATTGTGTTTTCAAGCTATTTACAAAAAGATAGTAAGGGGACTCTGGGTCTGTCGTAGTTGATGGCCTCTTTTCTTTGAAATCAAGTCATAAACATGCAGCGGGTCACATTTGCGACTTAATCTGTCGCTTATTTCACGCATCTTCCCATGTTCTAGCCTTTCATTTGGCGTTCAAAGTACTGAAGATATTCTTTACTGTCTTTGTCTTTCTTAATGACGACATCTCCCAACCGAAGTTTGTTCTTTACAACCACGCAGGCCAAAGTGAATCATATTATTAAGCCAAACAGTGTTCAGCAGAACTTGGGGTGACCTTACTCTAAGCAACTGCTTGTCAAATAAGATGTCAATCTTTGCATCAGCAAGAGCTATGTTGTGGGTCTTCCTCGGTTCCCATATCTACGCCGCGAAAGACTGGAACAGCCTTCCAAATGATTTAAAAGAGTGTAATATTTTATCTATTTTTAAATCCAAGTTAAAAACTTTTTTAAAAGATCTCAGCTAATTTTAAACCTTGATGTTTTTTTTGTATAATCGATTTTAAGATTTTAAATTTTTAAATTTGTTTTACTTGTAAACATATTTTACTCTTTTCGTAATTATTAATTAATTAGTTAGATTAATGCATGAGGGCCCCACTGAAAACCGCCTTGGCGAGTTGGGCTCCCTCTATAAATATTATTATTATTATTATTATTATTATTATTATTATAGAGGAATATTGTCGAAATACTCGTTTGCAATAGTGTTAATCGTATTGAAACCTTAAAATCAGAGAAGTTATTTACTTACCTGAATTTAGATGCTAGACGGAGTCACAGTACCGCTAACTAAATTCTGCATCACGGCAGAATCGAAGTTAAGTTTGCATGTTTTCAATCTGTCGACACGAGGGAAGATGACATTCCGGAAGTGCGTGACGCGTAACGCGCCGGAAAAGAAATTCCTGGTATAAGTGTTTTACTTGTCAAGTCTTTGTTGTATGTTCCTATAGCATCTCGCACATATTCAAACTTGGTTTATGGCGCCTGTGGCCCCAGTAAGGCTGAATGTATTGCTATCTTAGAAGAGATGTCGTGAGTCACTTGGTATGCTCCTGACTTGTCAGTCACGTGAGTATGTAGGGCAATAACCAAACATCGACCCTACCATGCTAATGATAAAAGTACGGTTTTCTGCATTTACGTTGGGTGATCTTTCTTTGATCCACAAAATTGGCGCATGAAAATAAGAGTTTTTCCTCACCACCTCTAAATGTTTGGTTCCACGTAGCGGTGCAACAAGTCACGTGGTACCGTTCTAGATCAACCTACTGGCTGCTTATAGAGGGGTCCCTAAAGGCGCATTGATTGATGACTCTCTATGGCCTAAACTGAAAATGATATACGCAGATGTTTTTTGAGCGACGAAGGTGCAGCTTTTACACTCCTCTTTCGTTTTGAGAATAGACGAGCACGCCAGCGAAGCGAGCGCGGGAGAGCGGAGCCCCTTGCTCTAACGGTCAATATATCCCCTGCGGCTTTTATTTTCATACGTGAAATCGACGATCTCCAAAGAGAAAATAGATCGACGATCTCTAATGAAAAAGTAGAAGGTCTGTGAACAGGCTTCGAAGGTGCTTGCTATTATTTTAGTGAATTTTACAAGAGGTCTCCGGTGACTATGCTAACATCATGAAAAGTCTACTTCGCTTGTTTAACTTTAGGGCAGGGGGAGGAGATGGGTGGGTTGGTTGGCATTGGGTTCTCCATTAGGATCAACCCTACACATACAACAATTCATGTCTTTATCACTACATTTAGAGCTAGCAGACTTTGTTTGCACCACAAAATTGGCGCATGAAAAATGTTTGGGTTCCGGGTGGCGGAGCACAAATCACGTTGTACCGTTCCAGAACAGCCTACTGGCCATGCTGGCTGCTCATTTAAAAGGGGTCCGTAAAGGCACATTAATTGATGACTCTGTGCGGCCTGAAGAAAATTATATACGCAGACGTTTTCTGAGCCACGAAGGTGCTGCCTTTACACTTCTTTTTCTTTTCGAAAATGGCCACGGACTTCTCTCCTCGCTCCTCGTCGCTAGGCGGTCCTGTTTGCCCGAGAGATACCACCACGAAGGAGTTTTAGCACACAAGTCACTGCAGGTGCAGACCTAGGAAAAGGGCATTCTCCATCTGAAATTTTAAATCGAAATGAAAGGCTATTTTCAGCCTTTTCTCTCTTTTCTCCGCAACGTATTTGGTTAAAAGATAGTAAGTAAAATGGCTTAGGCATTTTAAAGCATTTTTTTCATTTACGCGACGGATTTTGAAAAAGAACTTATGAAAAATTACGAAAAAATACGAAAATTACGAAAATTATGAAAAAGAACTTGTCAGTGAATTGGTCTATTTTCTAGCCTGCGAACAAGTGCCGAGGGGTTGTGGCGGACAGAGCCAGGTGACTATTCCTTTTCTTCAGGCGGGAGCTAGCAGTACGTGCATTCTGGTCTAACCCCATACTGTGTAGACTGGCCTTTAAGGGCCTCTGTTCGGGGGGCGAGGGATCAGATAGTGTACAATTCGTCAACAACAGGTTGGGGTCTTGCCAGAAGATGCCATTGCTGCAGAGGAGCAAAGCAATACTACTTTCAGTAATTTAAACATGTTAAATACTTGTGTTTCGCTCATCAAATGTGTCCATTGTCCATTGTCGATTTTTCGCTCATCAAATGTGTCCATTGTCCATTGTCGATTTGTGGTTTTTCAGGAATGTTCTTTTGCAGAGCATTGGCCAATTTTCTTTAAACAGTTTTACTCGTTTCCATTCCCTGCTCTACCTTCATGTTGCATATGGCGTACGTGTGTTCCTAAATCCCTCAATTCATACTGAGGTGATCGACAGAGAAGTCTATACGCCAAGCGGGGTTAAGATTAGTTTATTACAAGCAAAGGCTCAGAAGGCTAAGTGCAAATACAAGAAAACTAGTGTGAAAAGTTTTGCAGACCCGGCTTACTCTATTTGTTTTCTTTCACTATTTGTGTTAAATTCGGCTGGTACATCCTAAAATCAAGTTTAGTTCCACATGTTTTGGGAATATAAAATATAAAACTAAAAAAAACAGTGTTATTAAATTGTCATTTTATTTTTTCTTGTACACTCGTGCAATGATTTATCCTTGTCTGTACAGTTGCGCGACCAGACTCAAATTACACACGGGCTTTCATCACGCATCACAGCGTTTAGTCCGAGGCTAAACGACGGAAGATTTCAGTAAACTGCGGCCACTTGCAGTTGAAACGACTGTGGTAAGTAATTCTTAGAGATCTCGAATCCCATTTAGAGCTAGCACGCCGTTTTTAGCGGCTTTATTTTGAGGTGCAGAAACTCGAGGTCAATATTTACACTCAATGAGAACTTAAAAGCGTTGTCTTTTTCAGCTACTTGCGTGCAATCAAATGTAGTGTTAATCTGCTTAGCTCTTTTTTATAACCATCAAATTGAAAAGCGTTTTTGAAAAGATTTTAAGAGCTTCCCGTAATGTGCCCCTTGTAAAAGAAACTAAGTTAGCCAAAACTTTTGTGTGCCTACACTCGCAGCTAGCTTGTTTTTAGCGTTCCAACGTGCGAAACTACCCTGCACGTTTCGATGTCTCAGCGACGCACTTTTGTAATGCCGCCAAAAATTTTTTAAAGCAAGAAACGACAAAAGATATGCTTTAAAATAGTGTTTGTTTTATGTTGAAATTCCTTGTACCAACTAGGTTTTTACGATAGTGAAGTTAGGTCAAATTTGCCATTTTTTGAAAAGTGCTGAAACAGTGTTTCTTCTTGCGGCCGGTACAGTCACATTTAAACGGTTTATTTAAAGTTAACTGCTGAATTATAAAGTAATAATGCGTGTCTGTTTTGTGACTTGATTTCGTCTAGAGATATTTTTCCGTTTTAATGTACGAGCGCGAAGAAAATGCTCAATTTTCGCTAATTTCATACTCGAAAGAGCGCCGATTTAGAGTTTTTCAAACTTTGCCTGATTCCTGAAAAAATAAAAAGCTGTTACAAGTTTTAACCTGATTTTTGAAATTAGTGTATTATAGAGATTATTTGGGCAAAATATGAAGAAACTCAAAAATTCATGACTGTCAACCGATTCTCGAAAATTACAGACATTGGCTCTCAAGAGAACACAGACAAAAATAGTAAAAATAACACATTGCCCTAATAGATGGAAAAATATAAAAGATTCGTAATTAAATAGATACAACGATCGAAGAAAGATGAATAAGATGCTTAAGTCTGATGAAACATAACTTTTCTCAGTTTTTTGCATCAACAATGATTTTCATCCGACTACATCTTTCAGCAAAGCTATTACTCAGTAATATACCAAAGGCGATTAGTTGGAGGCGATGGTTTGCCGGTTCAATGATTTGGCTGATTCGTTCCAGTATATTGCCAGACTAAACTGTCTGAGATCTTACTATTGATTAGCTTTTATCATACGAAAAAGAAGACAATAGAACACAGCAATTAGTTTTCAGCACGGCAGGTGGGATGGCAGTGGAATGTAAACGATACCTTAGTAGGCTTGCCGAGCTAGTCGCTACAAAGTCGGGCGAAAGCTATGCGACTACTATGTCATGGATCAGAGCCATATGACCGGACGCTATAATAAAAACTTTGTTTGCCTCAACAATTATTGAACTGAAGCTATTACCAGAAAATTTGCATTGCGCCAAAAATAAAACTCATTTGGACAAGCATATCCTTGAAAGCATAAGAGGTGGCTAATTTCATAACTACATATAACATAATATTTCTTTATAAAAGAAACGATAGTTCCAACAATATAGCACTGAAGTTGCACCAAATACATAAAAAAAGTCACCAACTTGCTTAAGAGGCTATACTCGCAAGAATAAGAAATGGATAAAGAAACTGAATAAACAGTTGTGAAAAACAAAACATGCCTCAATTAAAAAAATATCTTAGAGAAAAATACAACCTGTCTTTTGAAATTACGGAATATCTCACGGCTGGATATCTCGAACATGAAAGTTGATATCTACGAAAATGCAACGAAATGTTACCATCGAATCTCGGTTGTTTCAGTGAAACAAACTGATTCCGAATTGACAATAAAAAGTCCCCAAACTCCAGTCTCCCGCTCAGTTTTCCTCGAACTGACTGGCTTTTCTTTTTTCTCCCAAAACACCGATCGGAGTCCCTTGCCGAGAGTTTACAAATTGTGAGCGTGTAGTGCGGCGAGTAGATACTATTGTAGTGGTAGTCTTGTACCACAACGTTTGAATGTGAAATTAACATGTTAATAATTTCAAGCTGTAAATCGATTCAATGAGTTCTTTGCGATTTCAGTGTCCCTCAATGACCAATACAAAGTTCAGTTTGGCGAAGTGTAAATCTGAATGATTACACAGATCACTCTGAGTTCATTGATTTCGCTCAGGCTCGCAGTAATAATTAATTACGTAAAAATGTATACGGTACAGTCGAACATAGCTAGTTTTACAATATCATTATGTTGGTGGGAGTTTTGAAGAGAAATTACTTAAGTTTAAAACATACACACGTACAACTAAATAATTAATTAGAGCGATTCACCAGAAGGCAAAGAGGCCATTTTTTTTTTTTTTTTTTTTTGGCTTTTAAATTCGGAAAGTGATTACGCTGTTTTTACCACATAAGAAAGCCAATTATTCCAGAGCATTGCACCACTATACTTAAAACTACGTTTGAGGAAATCAATCTTTGCCGGCCTTGGAAGTGCTAGATCAGTTTCAAGCTAAAAAGATTCCTAAGATTATAATTGATGTTAGTATCGTTTGAGTTTTGTAAAGGAGGAGTCTCAAATCAGGGGCAGATTGATTATTGTAAAAACAGCACTTTTACATATCTTGTAAATCTTCATATTGTGTTTTCAAGCTATTTACAAAAAGATAGTAAGGGGACTCTGGGTCTGTCGTAGTTGATGGCCTCTTTTCTTTGAAATCAAGTCGTAATTATGCAGCGGGTCACATTCGCGGCTTAATCTGTCGCTTATTTCACGCATCTTCCCATGTTCTAGCCTTTCATTTGGCGTTCAAAGTACTGAAGATATTCTTTACTGTCTTTGTCTTTCTTAATAACGACATCTCCCCACCGAAGTTTGTTCTTTACAACCACGCAGGCCAAAGTGAATCATATTATTAAGCCAAACAGTGTTCAGCCAAACAGTGTTCAGCAGAACTAGGGTTCTGAGACGTTCTAAGACCTTACTCTAAGCAACTGCTTGTCAAATAAGATGTCAATCTTTGCATCAGCAAGAGCTATGTTGTGGGTCTTCCTCGGTTCCCATATCTACAAAACGAAGACCTCATCTAGAATATGTAATTAGACGGCTGGCAAAGCGTGGCAAGCGATATCGTAATTATTTCGGCACATTACACAACGTTTTAGTGAGGAGTCAACGTTTTGTAGTTTGACCTGGCTTCCTCTACAAAACGACGTCCTGCCAGCTGTTATGAGAGCCTTAGGGTAGTAGGCCGCGTCAATTTACAGGGGTCTTCGTTTTTGGGTCTTCGGTCTTCGTTTGGTAGACACCCTGCATTTGCCATTACCTGCGCGACTCGAATGGCGTTCAATACTCAACAAAATCCCGCGAAGAGATTAGATTAAACGACTTTACAGAGACAAATAATTAATTAAGAAATAACTTAAGAGAACACAGACAAAAATAGTAAAAATAACACATTGCCCTAATAGATGGAAAAATATAAAAGATTCGTAATTAAATAGATACAACGATCGAAGAAAGATGAATAAGATGCTTAAGTCTGATGAAACATAACTTTTCTCAGTTTTTTGCATCAACAATGATTTTCATCCGACTACATCTTTCAGCAAAGCTATTACTCAGTAATATACCAAAGGCGATTAGTTGGAGGCGATGGTTTGCCGGTTCAATGATTTGGCTGATTCGTTCCAGTATATTGCCAGACTAAACTGTCTGAGATCTTACTATTAATTAGCTTTTATCATACGAAAAAGAAGACAATAGAACACAGCAATTAGTTTTCAGCACGGCAGGTGGGATGGCAGTGGAATGTAAACGATACCTTAGTAGGCTTGCCGAGCTAGTCGCTACAAAGTCGGGCGAAAGCTATGCGACTACTATGTCATGGATCAGAGCCATATGACCGGACGCCATAATAAAAACTTTGTTTGCCTCAACAATTATTGAACTGAAGCTATTACCAGAAAATTTGCATTGCGCCAAAAATAAAACTCATTTGGACAAGCATATCCTTGAAAGCATAAGAGGTGGCTAATTTCATAACTACATATAACATAATATTTCTTTATAAAAGAAACGATAGTTCCAACAATATAGCACTGAAGTTGCACCAAATACATAAAAAAAGTCACCAACTTGCTTAAGAGGCTATACTCGCAAGAATAAGAAATGGATAAAGAAACTGAATAAACAGTTGTGAAAAACAAAACATGCCTCAATTAAAAAAAATATCTTAAGAGAAAAATACAACCTGTCTTTTGAAATTACGGAATATCTCACGGCTGGATATCTCGAACATGAAAGTTGATATCTACGAAAATGCAACGAAATGTTACCATCGAATCTCGGTTGTTTCAGTGAAACAAACTGATTCCGAATTGACAATAAAAGTCCCCAAACTCCAGTCTCCCGCTCAGTTTTCCTCGAACTGACTGGCTTTTCTTTCTTCTCCCAAAACACCGATCGGAGTCCCTTGCCGAGAGTTTACAAATTGTGAGCGTGTAGTGCGGCGAGTAGATACTATTGTAGTGGTAGTCTTGTACCACAACGTTTGAATGTGAAATTAACATGTTAATAATTTCAAGCTGTAAATCGATTCAATGAGTTCTTTGCGATTTCAGTGTCCCTCAATGACCAATACAAAGTTCAGTTTGGCGAAGTGTAAATCTGAATGATTACACAGATCACTCTGAGTTCATTGATTTCGCTCAGGCTCGCAGTAATAATTAATTACGTAAAATGTATACGGTACAGTCGAACATAGCTAGTTTTACAATATCATTATGTTGGTGGGAGTTTTGAAGAGAAATTACTTAAGTTTAAAACATACACACGTACAACTAAATAATTAATTAGAGCGATTCACCAGAAGGCAAAGAGGCCATTTTTTTTTTTTTTTTTTTTTTTTGGCTTTTAAATTCGGAAAGTGATTACGCTGTTTTTACCACATAAGAAAGCCAATTATTCCAGAGCATTGCACCACTATACTTAAAACTACGTTTGAGGAAATCAATCTTTGCCGGCCTTGGAAGTGCTAGATCAGTTTCAAGCTAAAAAGATTCCTAAGATTATAATTGATGTTAGTATCGTTTGAGTTTTGTAAAGGAGGAGTCTCAAATCAGGGGCAGATTGATTATTGCAAAAACAGCACTTTTACATATCTTGTAAATCTTCATATTGTGTTTTCAAGCTATTTACAAAAAGATAGTAAGGGGACTCTGGGTCTGTCGTAGTTGATGGCCTCTTTTCTTTGAAATCAAGTCGTAATTATGCAGCGGGTCACATTCGCGGCTTAATCTGTCGCTTATTTCACGCATCTTCCCATGTTCTAGCCTTTCATTTGGCGTTCAAAGTACTGAAGATATTCTTTACTGTCTTTGTCTTTCTTAATAACGACATCTCCCCACCGAAGTTTGTTCTTTACAACCACGCAGGCCAAAGTGAATCATATTATTAAGCCAAACAGTGTTCAGCCAAACAGTGTTCAGCAGAACTAGGGGTTCTGAGACGTTCTAAGACCTTACTCTAAGCAACTGCTTGTCAAATAAGATGTCAATCTTTGCATCAGCAAGAGCTATGTTGTGGGTCTTCCTCGGTTCCCATATCTACAAAACGAAGACCTCATCTAGAATATGTAATTAGACGGCTGGCAAAGCGTGGCAAGCGATATCGTAATTATTTCGGCACATTACACAACGTTTTAGTGAGGAGTCAACGTTTTGTAGTTTGACCTGGCTTCCTCTACAAAACGACGTCCTGCCAGCTGTTATGAGAGCCTTAGGAGTAGGCCGCGTCAATTTACAGGGGTCTTCGTTTTTGGGTCTTCGGTCTTCGTTTGGTAGACACCCTGCATTTGCCATTACCTGCGCGACTCGAATGGCGTTCAATACTCAACAAAATCCCGCGAAGAGATTAGATTAAACGACTTTACAGAGACAAATAATTAATTAAGAAATAACTTAAGAGAACACAGACAAAAATAGTAAAAATAACACATTGCCCTAATAGATGGAAAAATATAAAAGATTCGTAATTAAATAGATACAACGATCGAAGAAAGATGAATAAGATGCTTAAGTCTGATGAAACATAACTTTTCTCAGTTTTTTGCATCAACAATGATTTTCATCCGACTACATCTTTCAGCAAAGCTATTACTCAGTAATATACCAAAGGCGATTAGTTGGAGGCGATGGTTTGCCGGTTCAATGATTTGGCTGATTCGTTCCAGTATATTGCCAGACTAAACTGTCTGAGATCTTACTATTGATTAGCTTTTATCATACGAAAAAGAAGACAATAGAACACAGCAATTAGTTTTCAGCACGGCAGGTGGGATGGCAGTGGAATGTAAACGATACCTTAGTAGGCTTGCCGAGCTAGTCGCTACAAAGTCGGGCGAAAGCTATGCGACTACTATGTCATGGATCAGAGCCATATGACCGGACGCCATAATAAAAACTTTGTTTGCCTCAACAATTATTGAACTGAAGCTATTACCAGAAAATTTGCATTGCGCCAAAAATAAAACTCATTTGGACAAGCATATCCTTGAAAGCATAAGAGGTGGCTAATTTCATAACTACATATAACATAATATTTCTTTATAAAAGAAACGATAGTTCCAACAATATAGCACTGAAGTTGCACCAAATACATAAAAAAGTCACCAACTTGCTTAAGAGGCTATACTCGCAAGAATAAGAAATGGATAAAGAAACTGAATAAACAGTTGTGAAAAACAAAACATGCCTCAATTAAAAAAAAAATATCTTAAGAGAAAAATACAACCTGTCTTTTGAAATTACGGAATATCTCACGGCTGGATATCTCGAACATGAAAGTTGATATCTACGAAAATGCAACGAAATGTTACCATCGAATCTCGGTTGTTTCAGTGAAACAAACTGATTCCGAATTGACAATAAAAAGTCCCCAAACTCCAGTCTCCCGCTCAGTTTTCCTCGAACTGACTGGCTTTTCTTTCTTCTCCCAAAACACCGATCGGAGTCCCTTGCCGAGAGTTTACAAATTGTGAGCGTGTAGTGCGGCGAGTAGATACTATTGTAGTGGTAGTCTTGTACCACAACGTTTGAATGTGAAATTAACATGTTAATAATTTCAAGCTGTAAATCGATTCAATGAGTTCTTTGCGATTTCAGTGTCCCTCAATGACCAATACAAAGTTCAGTTTGGCGAAGTGTAAATCTGAATGATTACACAGATCACTCTGAGTTCATTGATTTCGCTCAGGCTCGCAGTAATAATTAATTACGTAAAAATGTACACGGTACAGTCGAACATAGCTAGTTTTACAATATCATTATGTTGGTGGGAGTTTTGAAGAGAAATTACTTAAGTTTAAAACATACACACGTACAACTAAATAATTAATTAGAGCGATTCACCAGAAGGCAAAGAGGCCATTTTTTTTTTTTTTTTTTTGGTTTTTAAATTCGGAAAGTGATTACGCTTTTTTTACCACATAAGAAAGCCAATTATTCCAGAGCATTGCACCACTATACTTAAAACTACGTTTGAGGAAATCAATCTTTGCCGGCCTTGGAAGTGCTAGATCAGTTTCAAGCTAAAAAGATTCCTAAGATTATAATTGATGTTAGTATCGTTTGAGTTTTGTAAAGGAGGAGTCTCAAATCAGGGGCAGATTGATTATTGCAAAAACAGCACTTTTACATATCTTGTAAATCTTCATATTGTGTTTTCAAGCTATTTACAAAAAGATAGTAAGGGGACTCTGGGTCTGTCGTAGTTGATGGCCTCTTTTCTTTGAAATCAAGTCGTAATTATGCAGCGGGTCACATTCGCGGCTTAATCTGTCGCTTATTTCACGCATCTTCCCATGTTCTAGCCTTTCATTTGGCGTTCAAAGTACTGAAGATATTCTTTACTGTCTTTGTCTTTCTTAATAACGACATCTCCCCACCGAAGTTTGTTCTTTACAACCACGCAGGCCAAAGTGAATCATATTATTAAGCCAAACAGTGTTCAGCCAAACAGTGTTCAGCAGAACTAGGGGTTCTGAGACGTTCTAAGACCTTACTCTAAGCAACTGCTTGTCAAATAAGATGTCAATCTTTGCATCAGCAAGAGCTATGTTGTGGGTCTTCCTCGGTTCCCATATCTACAAAACGAAGACCTCATCTAGAATATGTAATTAGACGGCTGGCAAAGCGTGGCAAGCGATATCGTAATTATTTCGGCACATTACACAACGTTTTAGTGAGGAGTCAACGTTTTGTAGTTTGACCTGGCTTCCTCTACAAAACGACGTCCTGCCAGCTGTTATGAGAGCCTTAGGAGTAGGCCGCGTCAATTTACAGGGGTCTTCGTTTTTGGGTCTTCGGTCTTCGTTTGGTAGACACCCTGCATTTGCCATTACCTGCGCGACTCGAATGGCGTTCAATACTCAACAAAATCCCGCGAAGAGATTAGATTAAACGACTTTACAGAGACAAATAATTAATTAAGAAATAACTTAAGAGAACACAGACAAAAATAGTAAAAATAACACATTGCCCTAATAGATGGAAAAATATAAAAGATTCGTAATTAAATAGATACAACGATCGAAGAAAGATGAATAAGATGCTTAAGTCTGATGAAACATAACTTTTCTCAGTTTTTGCATCAACAATGATTTTCATCCGACTACATCTTTCAGCAAAGCTATTACTCAGTAATATACCAAAGGCGATTAGTTGGAGGCGATGGTTTGCCGGTTCAATGATTTGGCTGATTCGTTCCAGTATATTGCCAGACTAAACTGTCTGAGATCTTACTATTGATTAGCTTTTATCATACGAAAAAGAAGACAATAGAACACAGCAATTAGTTTTCAGCACGGCAGGTGGGATGGCAGTGGAATGTAAACGATACCTTAGTAGGCTTGCCGAGCTAGTCGCTACAAAGTCGGGCGAAAGCTATGCGACTACTATGTCATGGATCAGAGCCATATGACCGGACGCCATAATAAAAACTTTGTTTGCCTCAACAATTATTGAACTGAAGCTATTACCAGAAAATTTGCATTGCGCCAAAAATAAAACTCATTTGGACAAGCATATCCTTGAAAGCATAAGAGGTGGCTAATTTCATAACTACATATAACATAATATTTCTTTATAAAAGAAACGATAGTTCCAACAATATAGCACTGAAGTTGCACCAAATACATAAAAAAAGTCACCAACTTGCTTAAGAGGCTATACTCGCAAGAATAAGAAATGGATAAAGAAACTGAATAAACAGTTGTGAAAAACAAAACATGCCTCAATTAAAAAAATATCTTAAGAGAAAAATACAACCTGTCTTTTGAAATTACGGAATATCTCACGGCTGGATATCTCGAACATGAAAGTTGATATCTACGAAAATGCAACGAAATGTTACCATCGAATCTCGGTTGTTTCAGTGAAACAAACTGATTCCGAATTGACAATAAAAAGTCCCCAAACTCCAGTCTCCCGCTCAGTTTTCCTCGAACTGACTGGCTTTTCTTTCTTCTCCCAAAACACCGATCGGAGTCCCCTTGCCGAGAGTTTACAAATTGTGAGCGTGTAGTGCGGCGAGTAGATACTATTGTAGTGGTAGTCTTGTACCACAACGTTTGAATGTGAAATTAACATGTTAATAATTTCAAGCTGTAAATCGATTCAATGAGTTCTTTGCGATTTCAGTGTCCCTCAATGACCAATACAAAGTTCAGTTTGGCGAAGTGTAAATCTGAATGATTACACAGATCACTCTGAGTTCATTGATTTCGCTCAGGCTCGCAGTAATAATTAATTACGTAAAAAAAATGTACACGGTACAGTCGAACATAGCTAGTTTTACAATATCATTATGTTGGTGGGAGTTTTGAAGAGAAATTACTTAAGTTTAAAACATACACACGTACAACTAAATAATTAATTAGAGCGATTCACCAGAAGGCAAAGAGGCCATTTTTTTTTTTTTTTTTTTTTTTGGCTTTTAAATTCGGAAAGTGATTACGCTGTTTTTACCACATAAGAAAGCCAATTATTCCAGAGCATTGCACCACTATACTTAAAACTACGTTTGAGGAAATCAATCTTTGCCGGCCTTGGAAGTGCTAGATCAGTTTCAAGCTAAAAAGATTCCTAAGATTATAATTGATGTTAGTATCGTTTGAGTTTTGTAAAGGAGGAGTCTCAAATCAGGGGCAGATTGATTATTGCAAAAACAGCACTTTTACATATCTTGTAAATCTTCATATTGTGTTTTCAAGCTATTTACAAAAAGATAGTAAGGGGACTCTGGGTCTGTCGTAGTTGATGGCCTCTTTTCTTTGAAATCAAGTCGTAATTATGCAGCGGGTCACATTCGCGGCTTAATCTGTCGCTTATTTCACGCATCTTCCCATGTTCTAGCCTTTCATTTGGCGTTCAAAGTACTGAAGATATTCTTTACTGTCTTTGTCTTTCTTAATAACGACATCTCCCCACCGAAGTTTGTTCTTTACAACCACGCAGGCCAAAGTGAATCATATTATTAAGCCAAACAGTGTTCAGCCAAACAGTGTTCAGCAGAACTAGGGTTCTGAGACGTTCTAAGACCTTACTCTAAGCAACTGCTTGTCAAATAAGATGTCAATCTTTGCATCAGCAAGAGCTATGTTGTGGGTCTTCCTCGGTTCCCATATCTACAAAACGAAGACCTCATCTAGAATATGTAATTAGACGGCTGGCAAAGCGTGGCAAGCGATATCGTAATTATTTCGGCACATTACACAACGTTTTAGTGAGGAGTCAACGTTTTGTAGTTTGACCTGGCTTCCTCTACAAAACGACGTCCTGCCAGCTGTTATGAGAGCCTTAGGAGTAGGCCGCGTCAATTTACAGGGGTCTTCGTTTTTGGGTCTTCGGTCTTCGTTTGGTAGACACCCTGCATTTGCCATTACCTGCGCGACTCGAATGGCGTTCAATACTCAACAAAATCCCGCGAAGAGATTAGATTAAACGACTTTACAGAGACAAATAATTAATTAAGAAATAACTTAAGAGAACACAGACAAAAATAGTAAAAATAACACATTGCCCTAATAGATGGAAAAATATAAAAGATTCGTAATTAAATAGATACAACGATCGAAGAAAGATGAATAAGATGCTTAAGTCTGATGAAACATAACTTTTCTCAGTTTTTTGCATCAACAATGATTTTCATCCGACTACATCTTTCAGCAAAGCTATTACTCAGTAATATACCAAAGGCGATTAGTTGGAGGCGATGGTTTGCCGGTTCAATGATTTGGCTGATTCGTTCCAGTATATTGCCAGACTAAACTGTCTGAGATCTTACTATTGATTAGCTTTTATCATACGAAAAAAGAAGACAATAGAACACAGCAATTAGTTTTCAGCACGGCAGGTGGGATGGCAGTGGAATGTAAACGATACCTTAGTAGGCTTGCCGAGCTAGTCGCTACAAAGTCGGGCGAAAGCTATGCGACTACTATGTCATGGATCAGAGCCATATGACCGGACGCCATAATAAAAACTTTGTTTGCCTCAACAATTATTGAACTGAAGCTATTACCAGAAAATTTGCATTGCGCCAAAAATAAAACTCATTTGGACAAGCATATCCTTGAAAGCATAAGAGGTGGCTAATTTCATAACTACATATAACATAATATTTCTTTATAAAAGAAACGATAGTTCCAACAATATAGCACTGAAGTTGCACCAAATACATAAAAAAAAGTCACCAACTTGCTTAAGAGGCTATACTCGCAAGAATAAGAAATGGATAAAGAAACTGAATAAACAGTTGTGAAAAACAAAACATGCCTCAATTAAAAAATATCTTAAGAGAAAAATACAACCTGTCTTTTGAAATTACGGAATATCTCACGGCTGGATATCTCGAACATGAAAGTTGATATCTACGAAAATGCAACGAAATGTTACCATCGAATCTCGGTTGTTTCAGTGAAACAAACTGATTCCGAATTGACAATAAAAAGTCCCCAAACTCCAGTCTCCCGCTCAGTTTTCCTCGAACTGACTGGCTTTTCTTTCTTCTCCCAAAACACCGATCGGAGTCCCCTTGCCGAGAGTTTACAAATTGTGAGCGTGTAGTGCGGCGAGTAGATACTATTGTAGTGGTAGTCTTGTACCACAACGTTTGAATGTGAAATTAACATGTTAATAATTTCAAGCTGTAAATCGATTCAATGAGTTCTTTGCGATTTCAGTGTCCCTCAATGACCAATACAAAGTTCAGTTTGGCGAAGTGTAAATCTGAATGATTACACAGATCACTCTGAGTTCATTGATTTCGCTCAGGCTCGCAGTAATAATTAATTACGTAAAAATGTATACGGTACAGTCGAACATAGCTAGTTTTACAATATCATTATGTTGGTGGGAGTTTTGAAGAGAAATTACTTAAGTTTAAAACATACACACGTACAACTAAATAATTAATTAGAGCGATTCACCAGAAGGCAAAGAGGCCATTTTTTTTTTTTTTTTTTTGGCTTTTAAATTCGGAAAGTGATTACGCTTTTTTTACCACATAAGAAAGCCAATTATTCCAGAGCATTGCACCACTATACTTAAAACTACGTTTGAGGAAATCAATCTTTGCCGGCCTTGGAAGTGCTAGATCAGTTTCAAGCTAAAAAGATTCCTAAGATTATAATTGATGTTAGTATCGTTTGAGTTTTGTAAAGGAGGAGTCTCAAATCAGGGGCAGATTGATTATTGCAAAAACAGCACTTTTACATATCTTGTAAATCTTCATATTGTGTTTTCAAGCTATTTACAAAAAAAGATAGTAAGGGGACTCTGGGTCTGTCGTAGTTGATGGCCTCTTTTCTTTGAAATCAAGTCGTAATTATGCAGCGGGTCACATTCGCGGCTTAATCTGTCGCTTATTTCACGCATCTTCCCATGTTCTAGCCTTTCATTTGGCGTTCAAAGTACTGAAGATATTCTTTACTGTCTTTGTCTTTCTTAATAACGACATCTCCCCACCGAAGTTTGTTCTTTACAACCACGCAGGCCAAAGTGAATCATATTATTAAGCCAAACAGTGTTCAGCCAAACAGTGTTCAGCAGAACTAGGGGTTCTGAGACGTTCTAAGACCTTACTCTAAGCAACTGCTTGTCAAATAAGATGTCAATCTTTGCATCAGCAAGAGCTATGTTGTGGGTCTTCCTCGGTTCCCATATCTACAAAACGAAGACCTCATCTAGAATATGTAATTAGACGGCTGGCAAAGCGTGGCAAGCGATATCGTAATTATTTCGGCACATTACACAACGTTTTAGTGAGGAGTCAACGTTTTGTAGTTTGACCTGGCTTCCTCTACAAAACGACGTCCTGCCAGCTGTTATGAGAGCCTTAGGAGTAGGCCGCGTCAATTTACAGGGGTCTTCGTTTTTGGGTCTTCGGTCTTCGTTTGGTAGACACCCTGCATTTGCCATTACCTGCGCGACTCGAATGGCGTTCAATACTCAACAAAATCCCGCGAAGAGATTAGATTAAACGACTTTACAGAGACAAATAATTAATTAAGAAATAACTTAAGAGAACACAGACAAAAATAGTAAAAATAACACATTGCCCTAATAGATGGAAAAATATAAAAGATTCGTAATTAAATAGATACAACGATCGAAGAAAGATGAATAAGATGCTTAAGTCTGATGAAACATAACTTTTCTCAGTTTTTGCATCAACAATGATTTTCATCCGACTACATCTTTCAGCAAAGCTATTACTCAGTAATATACCAAAGGCGATTAGTTGGAGGCGATGGTTTGCCGGTTCAATGATTTGGCTGATTCGTTCCAGTATATTGCCAGACTAAACTGTCTGAGATCTTACTATTAATTAGCTTTTATCATACGAAAAAGAAGACAATAGAACACAGCAATTAGTTTTCAGCACGGCAGGTGGGATGGCAGTGGAATGTAAACGATACCTTAGTAGGCTTGCCGAGCTAGTCGCTACAAAGTCGGGCGAAAGCTATGCGACTACTATGTCATGGATCAGAGCCATATGACCGGACGCCATAATAAAAACTTTGTTTGCCTCAACAATTATTGAACTGAAGCTATTACCAGAAAATTTGCATTGCGCCAAAAATAAAACTCATTTGGACAAGCATATCCTTGAAAGCATAAGAGGTGGCTAATTTCATAACTACATATAACATAATATTTCTTTATAAAAGAAACGATAGTTCCAACAATATAGCACTGAAGTTGCACCAAATACATAAAAAAAGTCACCAACTTGCTTAAGAGGCTATACTCGCAAGAATAAGAAATGGATAAAGAAACTGAATAAACAGTTGTGAAAAACAAAACATGCCTCAATTAAAAAAATATCTTAAGAGAAAAATACAACCTGTCTTTTGAAATTACGGAATATCTCACGGCTGGATATCTCGAACATGAAAGTTGATATCTACGAAAATGCAACGAAATGTTACCATCGAATCTCGGTTGTTTCAGTGAAACAAACTGATTCCGAATTGACAATAAAAAGTCCCCAAACTCCAGTCTCCCGCTCAGTTTTCCTCGAACTGACTGGCTTTTCTTTTTTCTCCCAAAACACCGATCGGAGTCCCCTTGCCGAGAGTTTACAAATTGTGAGCGTGTAGTGCGGCGAGTAGATACTATTGTAGTGGTAGTCTTGTACCACAACGTTTGAATGTGAAATTAACATGTTAATAATTTCAAGCTGTAAATCGATTCAATGAGTTCTTTGCGATTTCAGTGTCCCTCAATGACCAATACAAAGTTCAGTTTGGCGAAGTGTAAATCTGAATGATTACACAGATCACTCTGAGTTCATTGATTTCGCTCAGGCTCGCAGTAATAATTAATTACGTAAAAATGTATACGGTACAGTCGAACATAGCTAGTTTTACAATATCATTATGTTGGTGGGAGTTTTGAAGAGAAATTACTTAAGTTTAAAACATACACACGTACAACTAAATAATTAATTAGAGCGATTCACCAGAAGGCAAAGAGGCCATTTTTTTTTTTTTTTTTTTTTTTGGCTTTTAAATTCGGAAAGTGATTACGCTGTTTTTACCACATAAGAAAGCCAATTATTCCAGAGCATTGTACCACTATACTTAAAACTACGTTTGAGGAAATCAGTCTTTGCCGGCCTTGGAAGTGCTAGATCAGTTTCAAGCTAAAAAGATTCCTAAGATTATAATTGATGTTAGTATCGTTTGAGTTTTGTAAAGGAGGAGTCTCAAATCAGGGGCAGATTAATTATTGTAAAAACAGCACTTTTACATATCTTGTAAATCTTCATATTGTGTTTTCAAGCTATTTACAAAAAGATAGTAAGGGGACTCTGGGTCTGTCGTAGTTGATGGCCTCTTTTCTTTGAAATCAAGTCGTAAACATGCAGCGGGTCACATTTGCGACTTAATCTGTCGCTTATTTCACGCATCTTCCCATGTTCTAGCCTTTCATTTGGCGTTCAAAGTACTGAAGATATTCTTTACTGTCTTTGTCTTTCTTAATAACGACATCTCCCCACCGAAGTTTGTTCTTTACAACCACGCAGGCCAAAGTGAATCATATTATTAAGCCAAACAGTGTTCAGCAGAACTTGGGGTGACCTTACTCTAAGCAACTGCTTGTCAAATAAGATGTCAATCTTTGCATCAGCAAGAGCTATGTTGTGGGTCTTCCTCGGTTCCCATATCTACAAAACGAAGACCTCATCTAGAATATGTAATTAGACGGCTGGCAAAGCGTGGCAAGCGATATCGTAATTATTTCGGCACAGTACACAGCGTTTTAGTGAGGAGTCAACGTTTTGTAGTTTGACCTGGCTTCCTCTACAAAACGACGTCCTGCCAGCTGTTATGAGAGCCTTAGGAGTAGGCCGCGTCAATTTACAGGGGTCTTCGTTTTTGGGTCTTCGGTCTTCGTTTGGTAGACACCCTGCATTTGCCATTACCTGCGCGACTCGAATGGCGTTCAATACTCAACAAAATCCCGCGAAGAGATTAGATTAAACGACTTTACAGAGACAAATAATTAATTAAGAAATAACTTAAGAGAACACAGACAAAAATAGTAAAAATAACACATTGCCCTAATAGATGGAAAAATATAAAAGATTCGTAATTAAATAGATACAACGATCGAAGAAAGATGAATAAGATGATGAAACATAACTTTTCTCAGTTTTTTGCATCAACAATGATTTTCATCCGACTACATCTTTCAACAAAGCTATTTCTCAGTAATATACCAAAGGCGATTAGTTGGAGGCGATGGTTTGCCGGTTCAATGATTTGGCTGATTCGTTCCAGCATATTGCCAGACTAAACTGTCTGAGATCTTACTATTAATTAGCTTCTATCATGCGAAAAAGAAGACAATAGAACACAGCAATTAGTTTTCAGCACGACAGGTGGGATGGCGGTGGAATGTAAACGATACCATGGTAGGGCTTGCCGAGCTAGTCGCTACAAAGTCGGGCGAAAGCTAGCTATGCGACTACTATGTCATGGATCAGAGCCATATGACCGGACGCCATAATAAAAACTTTGTTTGCCTCAAAAATTGTTGAACTGAAGCTATTATTAAAAAATTTGCATTGCGCCAAAAATAAAACTCATTTGGACAAGCATATGCCTGAGAGCACAGGAGGTGGCTAATTTCATAAATACATATGATATTTCTTAAAATAAACGATAGTTCAAACAATATAGCATTTAAGTTACACCAAATATATAAAAAAATTCTCATCTTGCTTACTCGCAAGAATAAGAAATGGATTAAAAAAACTGAATAAACAGTTGTGAAAAATATGCCTCAAAGCTGATTAAAATATATTGAATATAACTATTTTTCTACATGAAGTTTCTTTGACAAGATTTTGCTCGAAGGCACAACAACACAGGTTTGTTTGCTAGTAGAGAATAAAAACCATTTTTGGCTTTTCGTTTTGGTAAAAGTTTATGCTTTGTAAGCTGATTGAGGAAATAGTAAAATAGCCGACGGCAGGTCTTTAGTATGTCTTAAAAAATCCAAAACAGTTGCGCCTTTCAGTGGTCGAAAAAATATATAGAAACAGTTATGCCGATAAGCAGAAACTAAGAGATTGGTCTAAAGCACTAGTTCGGTAACCGTTTTAGTGTCTAATTTAAGGACACGCATGAAAAAATTGAAAACACAATATGCTAAAATGACATTAAAATTATACCTTAAAGATAAGATACGATTTATTTAATTCAAGTGTGTGGAACTAGATCACGATCAATTTGACCTCTTCCAAAAGGTTTCTAATGAACGTTAAAGAACAAAGAGAACTAAATTGTCAATAGGGTTTTGGGAAATTTCACGTGCGTGACGTTTACGTCTATTTTCCGCTATAAAAGGGGCTACTTTTACTGCCAAATTACTCACTTGCACAGTAAACCACTCCGTCGCAGCCGTTAATCAAGGTAAGGATAGCTTCACGAACGTTAAGCCCTTAGTTTGTGTCAGTTTTTATTCTACAGTTGATAAATAATCTTTTTCTGTGAAATTTTCTGAATTCTAATAAGATTTATTCGTCAAATCTGCTTGTTTTCTTTTCGTGATGATTTGATCGTAAGTAAAAAGGGCTTTCGCTTGAGAAACTGAATACAACCTGTCTTTTGAAATTAGGAAATATCTCACGGCTGGATCTCGAACAAATATAAAAGACACAGCACCGTGCTGACTCGTGTGTGTTTGGCAGCCTCTTCTGTTTACCGGAGACTCGGAATAACCAAATTTATTTTCTTGAAACAACTTCAATATGGAGCTTCAAACTACACACGTTCTTATCCTTTTAAATTACACACACATTGATTCGTGGAAACATTAACAGTGATACAATGTCTTTATTCATTGAATAACTGAATACATATCACCATTCTAAAATCTAATATTTGCGCAACTAGCTTATATTTAAAAATAATTTGTTAAAAAACATAGGAGATTATTTAATGAATGGTCGCAATGTTTCAGATTAAAAAGAGGCGGCGGTCACTTTTTTCCAATAACTTATAGATGTTACAGTTGATCCAGCCAGTAGGGCCACCTCGGTAAAAAGTTAAGCTTTAACATGCAAACTAAACTTACTTACTTACTTGTATTATAACTCCCAGCAATGATATACTATTTTATTTTTTTCCAAGCTTGCGAGCGGGCGGAATCCTCCAAATCCTGCAATCTAATTGGTTCCGAGAGCGGGCGGTATTTTACGATCTTACCCGCTAACCCGGGGGGAATCGTTGGCAGCGTCATTCACAAGTTTGTTTGTTGTCTGTGAATGAGCAAAAACAGTCATTTTCAAACCATTTGTCTATTAAAACTTGCACTCTTATTAGCATTAGCTGGGAACAGTGAATTTTATTATTCAGACAAAAAATCTGAAGGAAGAATCAAGCAAGTCGGCGAGGAAAACCGTTAAAGTAAAGCAAAACAGGAGGCTCGTGATGTCGCTTCACTAGCTTTATAACAGCGCTGTACTGCAATCTTGCTTTTATGCACCGTTTATTGGACAGTTTTCCTCTGTTTGAAGTTTTGTTTTCCATTTTTGCTGTAAGAATCTAGATTCTGCTGTTTTTCACTGAATTTTGCCTCGCTAGTTTTCTACTTATCAGAAAAAGTTGTTTTCAATGATTCCATTTAGCTTTCAATCTTAAATAAACAACACGAATCATTTTTCCAGCAGTCGGTTATCACCGTTTTCATCTCTTTATTTAAAACTTGTTACTCACATCGCCGCCTTCTTTTGTTCAAATTTAATTCAAAACCTTCAAATTGGCATGTGTATTAGCTCTTTTTACAAAGCCTTTGTGTAGTTTTCATCCCGCTCGATTGAACTAATCTTAAAGCAATTTTTGAATTAATCAAGTCGAAGAAAATGCTTACAGTATTTCAATATCGAGCTCGTCAATTCTTTTATCCTTGTTTGACGTTCAGATCATGAATTGTCTAGCAAGACACAAAAACCATTCTTTATTCTAAAAGAGAGCAGTAAATGCCATAATATAAATTACCGAGCTAAAAATCATGTTGTATTGTTTTGTTTTGGTTTGCAATCGATCGCGCGATTCATCAACACGAACGCGTCCTATTTCAACACACATAGGTTGGTGAGTGAAGGAAATTTTTCCTGAAACTTTTAACTCTCATTAGGAAAAAAATAAAAATGTTATTCACCGGCCTAGGTCGGTCTTTATTGGGAGAAACTGTGCCCTCGGTCTGAGTACCGCCCTCGGCGGTACTCAAGACCTCGGCCACAGTTTCTCCCAATACGGACCTCCCAGCCGGTGAATAACATATAAATACTGCTTGATACTGGGTAAGCTGTTGGATTTCCTTTTATTTTCTTTGCAAAGGTAATCCTTGCATTTACTTGTGTTACACTGCATGCCATTTGTTTCTGTCCAGTCCGTAAATTTGGACAAATCAAGGTCAGATCGATCAGATAAACCTCTAGGGAGCTTAGCTAAGATGGTTGTATCATCAGCCGTATTTAAGTATAGATCATCATTCTCAGCTATTTAAATACAGTCAAACCCCGTTATATTTGGACACTCAGAAGGGAACACAGAAAGTGTCCGCATTAAGCAGGTCATGTTATTAAAGTCAAAAACCCCTTTTAGTAGAACAAAATACCAAAGAAATGAAAGAGGACATAAGCATCGTCAGATTAAACTTCTCTAAACTTTACAAAGCCGTCATTACGTGGCTTACGTCCAAGGAAACACTTAACATGCTCATGATATATTACTTAACTAGAGGTAATCATTGATTACGGATCCGCGTTTGTCACTTACGGAAAAATTACGGAAACGAAATCGAGTCGAAAGGAGCCCAGTTTCCCTGCCGAGGTGCCCCTGACAAAATAAATAGGGGCGGCTAATTTGCAGTCGCCCGTGATAGCCTTAGTGCCACAGGAACACCAAATTAGGATGCGTTCTAACGAACGCGATCAAAGGCCTTCTGTACATAGCTCGTTCGATGCCAAAAATTGACGTCAAGAAATCATCCTATTCGGTGCGAATTGTTTATTTGCAGGGCAGGAAGAGCTGCTATAAAAGTTCAACATTAAATGTAGTAATATTATGTGGCTTAACTTTTGTAATAGATAAAGTGGCGGGAACACTCAGTAACTTTTAGAGAGTTATTATAACTCCAAAATTAAATGGAGTAAAATTTTTAGGTACATGATAACCCCTTTTTGGGGGTTACTTTAACTCCTCAATATTAACTCCAAATCTGGGGTTGTTTTTATTCCTGAAAAAGAGTTCTTTAAACTCCTTTTTGGAGTTAAAATAACTCTGAAAAAAACTCCACTTTAAGGAGTTAAATTAATCCCACTACAGGACTTATTATAACTCCCTGAAAATTACTGAGTGTTCCCGCCACTTTATCTATTACAAAAGTTAAGCCACATAATATTACTACATTTAATGTTGAACTTTTATTGCAGCTCTTCCTGCCCTGCAAATAACCAATTCTCACCGAATAGGATGATTTCTTGGCGTCAATTTTTGGCATCGAACGAGCTATGTACAGAAGGCTTTTAGGTAGAAATTGGGCTCTGTATTTAATTGTGATTTAGTGTAAGTTGCCATATCATGGTCGGGCGAATTTAATTCATAGTTATAGCTCTTTCGATAAGATATTCGTTTGATGAAGTCGCTATCGAAACTAGAGAATCCCATAGTTTAGGTCCTAGATAGAGGATTGTGAACTGTTTCATGTTTGTTCTACAGAAATATGGTCGGTAGTTAATAGCATCTCGAGTATTATTTGTTTGTACTTGGCGATTAGTAATAAAGATGGTGTTAAAAGTATTAGGAAGGAGTTTATTATGATATGAGTACATAAAACGCCCAACAAAGTACCCATTAATGATCATCTAATACAGATATTTCCTTTCCATGCAATGCATGACGTGTTTTCGGTCAATTCTCCTCTTTAAAAAGCCAGGGGCCCGTTTCTCAAAAGTCCCGGTAACTTTTCGGGCCCGAAATCAAATATTCAAATCGAAATATAACGAATAAGAACGCGGGTCCTGGCTAGCAAACTACTCTATTTTGTTTCACTAACTGATAGTTCTATCATGCTAGGTGCAAAACTTTTGAAACCTCGATCTTTAATATAAACGGAGACGGCTTACCGGGCCCGTTAATTATCGGCACTTTCGAGAAACGGGCCCCAGGCCTTTCTGTCGCTAAATGTAGTTATCGAAGCTGCTTACCACCTCTAGGAGCTCTCGAGGACTGAACTTATAAGTTTGAGGTCGTTATGAGCCAGAGAGTTTCCTATAAGAAGTTTAAATTGAAGAAGAAACCATAGGCAACAATGGCAACCACGCCATAGATACTTGTAGATACTTTACACGGGACTGATTTTCAGTACTAGTTTCATTGGTCTTTCGATTCAATAGTATTTTAATGGAGAGTTAAAACTGTTGAAATGTCAATAGCGAGAATTTGGTGTCACGTTTACGGCAAACGGCAAATGTAGCTTGAGAATTTCTCAAGACTATGAAATAGAAAATGAGCAGATACAAACTGTCCCAAACAACTCTTATGATTGTGTAGAAGTAATTAACAGTAAAAAGACGAGTCAGCTAACTAATAAAGAAATTCTTAGTCGCGCTGCATGGTGACAAATTTGCCGTTTGCAATGAAACATGGTAAACGTAAATCAGCTTTCAAATATCAGCTCAGTACCGGCATTGGTAAAGCTATTAACTATTGGCAACATTGATAATCTATTTAAAAAAACAACAGTTGCTTGTTTTTCCTTGGTTAAAGTTTTAAATAACAAGAACGACAGCAAATTTATGGCTCTCTCTCTCGCCTCAAAATGTAGCTATTTTGACATATTTGTCGTGCCTGATCATCAGTAATAACCACGAGAACTGAGCCTGTCGTACGAGATACAATCCCAGGTGATAACATCGTGTACATACAGACAAACAAACAAACAAAAACACTTAACAGCTGACTTAAAAACATTATCGTACTGAGACATCAAAATTGCATTTTTTTTTTCCTTCATTTTATTTCTCCAATAGAATTTAAAATGGGCTTTGTCAGGCTGGTTATCCTTCTGTTTTCCATTCTGCTGATGACTCAGTCAATCTTTGGGTCTCCCTTCAAGCAAGATCATGACAAAAGGAGTCTTGGATCGTCTTCTAAAGGCACTGAGGTAAAATAAATATATTGTCTTTGAAATAAGAAACGATCGGCGTTAAAGACAATGTTGGTATCGAACATGAAAGTTTCTTTTAGGGGTGATATCTACGAAAACGCAACTCAATGTTCCAATCGAATGTCGGTTGTTTCAGTCAAACAAAATAATCCCGAATTGACAATAAAAAATCCCGGCCAAACTCCAGCCTCCCGTTCAGCTTTCTAATCTCGAAACTCGCGCCCCTTTTTTTCCAAGACACATCGGAGTCCCCTTGTCGAGAGTTTGCCAATTGTGCGCGTGTAGTGCGGCGAGTAGATACTATAGGTAGTCTTACACCACAACGTTTGAATGTGTAATTAACATGTTTATAATTTCAAGCTGTAAATCGATTGAGTGAGTTCTTTGCGATTTGTTTCCCAATGACCAATACAATGTTCAGTTTGGCGAAGTGTAAATCTGAATGATTACACAGAACAGTACATGGTGATTTCGCTCAGGCTTGCAGCAATAATTTTAGCCCTTTCGATTTCACTTGTGCGCCTTAAATGTATTGAAACACACGCGAGAAGAAAAATTTGACAAAAAAAACTCATGGCAGTTTGTATTCAATGAAATGACCTTAGTGGACATATTTTTCTTTACAGGTTCAGAGGCGACATGGCTCGTCCTCAATCTCTGCTTTTAAAGAAGAAGAGGAGAAATACAAGCGCGGAAACTCGACGGGTAAATGCATTTCTTAAAGTTTCGTACAGTAGCCAGCTAAAACAAAAGAAAAGAAGAAAAAAGAAACTGAGAAGTAACTGCACAGAGGCGGGCTGTTTTGTCGACCAAACTAAACTATTCATCACAGTTGTTAGATTATTCTGCAAAAATGAGAACTTTCGGCTAAGCCGTGAATATTTGTTTTAAAACAAGTAAGTGTGAAACTCTGATATTTTTCTTGTTTTTAGTTAAAATTGCTGCTGGTGTTATCATCGAAGGTACTTTACTTGGCTTGGAAATTCTTAACACAATTTTAGACACCCTTGGTAACATCAACCGTAAGGTCGCAATTGGTGTTGATAACGAAAGTGGATATGAATGGGAAGCAATCAACGTCTACTTTTCTTCAGGGACGTCAGATGACGTTTTACCTATGGAAGTGCCTTCAGGTAAAATTAATGTCAATTACGTAAAAATTTTGAAGCTTTCTTTCAGTAATAACACTGAGGCCAAATGGAAGGTGTGATCATTTTTAATTATTACTAATCCATTTCGTTTTTCCTTTCATATCAACATTTTCTAATCCCTGCGAGGTTTAAGAAAAAATAAAGTCTGAAAGATTCTGGTCTTATTAGTAGTAAAATAAGCTCATTGTGCGAGTGACCTATTCCTAAATGAAACCACAGGCGAAATCAGCAACCACTTACGTTACCGGAAGAAAAAACTGTATAAGAGGATTTGCCCTTTATTGAAATTTTGCTGACAACAGGTTTACGTTTTGCTTCGTCAATATGCAGATTTTTTTCAGTCTGAAAACGGCAACGTGACGCCAAGGGTTAAAAGAGCAATTTAACTTAGTTTTCTGAGTGTTTAAGGTTCAAAATGATCACCCGGCCTTTGCGTGCGATATTTGAAAGATAAGGAATCACAAAACAAAAAATGTAAGGGTGCCAGTTAGTAAGCCCACACATTCTTCGTAAAACTTCCCTTGTAACGTAGGATATATAATGCAAATACTTTTCAACTATCCCCCCAAAGGTGAGGTGAATAGTAGTGGGTATATATACCGAGACGCGAAGCGTCGAGCCATATATCTAGCGCTGTTCACCCACCCTGAGAGGGATAGTTGTTTTAGTATTTACCAAATCAGTTGAATAAAAATGAAAAAAGTAACTTTTGGTAAATTAAAAACGTCACTTACTCGGAATTTTCTTTGCAATCTACAAATATTTCGGGGGTTTTGTCAAGTGCATTTATGATTTTGTTGCAAGTTCAGTATGAGAATAATTTTCTATACCTACCAGTAAACACCGACAAGCCAAAGTTCGTCGCTGTCTTGGTATTTGTTTGTACGACTGCTTCATTTATAGCTCAACTTTCGTCTTCCGAAAATGTCTCGAAACGAGACGCTATTTTGGTTCCGGTCGCAAAACAGTGAATAGCCAATGATATTCTGAGTTACGGGAGCCAATCAAAACCCGCGAAAATTGCTATTTACTGATTTGGTAAATAGTAATATCTGGTATATCGGATTTACGTTCTTTCAATATTCTGAATTGAGAACCTTGTAAACATAGATTGGCTTATTCTGCCCATGTACTAAGAGCCGGGGTGTTCCTTGTACATGCCCCTGTCCCTATTCTGTGGTGCTCGGTGGCCATGTATACTTGCGATGGATGATCATGTTAATGATATTTGTCTAACTGGCAAATATTTTGCCTGTTTCTAGGTAAAGCCTTGCTTTACGGTGCACGAAAAACTTCGGGGCCCGTTGCAACAGGCGTTGTAGGAGTATTTACATACTACATCCGTGACATCCACAAAACACTTGCTGTCATGTTCTCCATTCCATTTGACTACAACTTGTACAGCAATTGGTTTGATGCTCAGGTTTACAGTGGGAAAATATGGGCCGACCACGGTCTTTATGAGCAGATGTATTACGATGATCCCTTCAGAGGGAATAACGGCTGGCACGAAAGGAATCTCCAATCGCCACTCAAAATGAAGGGTGCTATGTCCAGCTCCGGTCAAGCGACTGTTCTAATTCACATACGGAAGCAGTAATGCCGGGTTAGAATAGCCTAAGAAAACGTTAATATGCAAACCGATTTCTTTTCTTAATAACATGTGAGTGCCATTGTCAGATTGCTAGCCAGATAAACCAAAGTAACTGAACATTTTCTGATTGTTTTACATGCACAGAAGAACCTCCACAAAAGAATTTAAGGCTGTTTTGTATATAGTTCGGCAAAGACAAAGAGTTCAGTAACCACAAATTCAGTTCAATAAAGACATACAATTTTCTTCGCCATATTAGCAATCTTTTTTGAATTTGAATAATGTAGTTTTAGTGCAGTATAATGAAGACACAATAAGTCAATAGCTATGACTCTCCCAATTGTTAGCTGCCAACTATTAGATAAGGTGGCGCGCTGCTCTATTTTAGGAGAGGCCCACACCACCTTCCCCCGCGTCCTCTATTTGAACCAAAATACGAAGCATTGATTAAAGCATTTTTAAGGTTGTTGTGCTTTTGTATCTTCATAGAGCTACTTTGAAAAACCCCTTTAGTAGCACATGATGTAAATAAACATGAAGGGCATGGACACTATGAACTTGTTGGTTACTACTCTTGGTGTTCTTTGAACTATTTTGTCTTCATTGTACTGCACCAAAACAAAACTACATTATTCTATTAAAAAACAGACTGCTAATTTAAAGTAGAGGAATATACATATTCTTTCTAAATTGTATCTCTTTATTGATCGAGCTCAAGTTGTAGTAAACTATTTGTCTTTTTAATTACTGAACTATACACAAAAAATATCTTCCGTTTGTCTTAGGCTACCACCATGAGGCCTGGTAATCGCCGGGAGGCGACTCTTAAAAGGAGGGGGAATAATATGTAGACATTTTCTAAAACTTTTGTTTCCTTTCTGTTTTTTTCTATCAACGCGCTCTCCAAAAGAAAACACAAAAATGGCGTCGAGTTGTTGGGTAGAGCTATGGTCCCGCTGAGGACCACTTTGTACGAATAATGACAAAATTGTCAGAGCGAAGCGCGAGGGAAGTGCCGATGCAACTTCAAGTCAAAAACTCGAAGGAATTAAAATTTGAAGAAATTGGAAGTAAGGTGCCTGCACATGGTATTCCCTTCTTTTAAGGTGTAGTTTAAAAATTAATCTTTTTTGTCTTATTGCTGTTGCTTAGCTATATGTATTCGCTTTCGCTGGCTTAAAATGAAAGAAAAAGACTAAAATTCAAAACTCAAAAAAATAATAAGTATTAGAGTTAGGAGTATTTACCATGGATAACCATTAGTTTTGGTAAGGCGATTGTCAAAGGAACCGACCTTTCCAACCTTAAATAATAACCATGATAGAAACAACTGAGATCGTACTGTTAATAGGAAAAAACAATTAAAGGTATTGTGATGTGTACCTTTGACCGCCGCCACATGTGAATCAATCACCTTACATTATCCATTTCTGCTTGCTTGCTTAAGTATAATCGCTTACTGTATTTAACCGATTATTGTATTTCTACCGCGGAAAGGACTGACGAAAGAGCCATTATCAAGTTTTAAACTCCTAAATTCCAATATTTATTGGTTTGTTGCAAGTTGTTTGGACACTAATTAACACAATTTAGTTGTTTGATTTAACGAAACCGCCTCTTTTCGGTTCTCGACTATAGGTACCTTATTTAAAGGAAATATTTAATCTAGGTGGTGGGAAACATCTATATTTGCGTAATGTTGCATTTATATTCTACTAGGCCGTTTCCAAAGCCGTTTTTTAAGAAGACGTATTAGAGCAATTATCGCTTGGAAACCACGCGCTAAATTGGGAACAAGGCAGCTGGTCACACCTCCGGTTTATGATCCTGATGCCGAACTATCGACTCTATAGGTTCGTTTCTGATGTGGGGCTTTGGAAATGGCCATCTTTTCAATATTGGGGTTAAAAAATATACAAAATAGTTGAATGCTCGGTTTAGTCTTGGAAACTTTGGAAGCTAGTTTCTTCCACTGTCTACAATTAAGATCTGCAATTAACTAGAATAACACTTAGGTAGGGATCGGTTCTTTGGCGAAAGCTACTTTATTACTACGAAGGAAATTGCTTTCCGTAATAGGTGTTTTCAGCTGTGAAAAGAAAAATGAATCAATTTCTCCAACGAATCTCGTTTATTCAAGGCCGATAGCTGTTCGCACTTCTACGCTTAAACTCTAGTGATAATCAGTTTTTCTGACTCTAAAAACCTTGGTTAGGCCAACACGCCTTAACACCCTTTGATTTCTTTTTTGTAAGTTGGATCACTTCGAAGTGAATTTCACTCGCTTTACTAACTTAAACTCTACAATTTGCTTCGATAGAATCTCGGGAAAATTTAGTACTTTTAATTTTCTGACTAGCGATTTCAATTCTTGTAAGGAAATTCGGTCAGGAAGGTATTACTAGTTTTGCAAAATTTTTGTAGTAGCAGCCGGAAACAGTTCTATTACGGTTTCTTTTGTTCCAATGTTTGCAAACACTTATAAACACCTATTTTCTGCATATGAACGCTATTGATCTTGCTTAGACTCAATTAAATTAATCTTTTCAGTATAAATGGAAGCACTCGGTAAGCTACTGTAGGATATATTCAGATTTAGCTCTGGTCAAAGTTGCAACACAGAAGAGATTAAACTGACTTTAACTGCCAAAGTTCTGCTTGTCTTATTTCCTAAAATCTATACCCATACAGATTTCTGGTGGAGAACCCGGGGATTCGATTCCAGCAAAAGTATCTCTGGCAGAATCACATGCAAGCTCAACAAGCACAGGGAAATCGGCACGATGATGCCATGCTTCACGGTGTTCTCGGCCCGGACCCTAATAGTCCTCCTCGTCTCTCCATCTGCTTTCTTTTCAAAGACGGAAGACAATTTAGACGCTACAGGGAAACGGAATAACGTTTTATCCAGCTTCGCTTGTGATTAGCCATGATGTTAGGACCCTTTATTTTCTTCTCCGATACACGGTTGATGCACTTATCTACTCTATTGGGACATGCCAGTATAGGTCCTATTTTAACCATTAACAATACGTGCTCCAAGCCCCACACTCCTACCTTCCATGCAAAATACTTGGGCACTTAAGAACTGTAAGGGTCTTTTCAGACACGAGAAAATGTTCTTAAATTGTCATTCTCGTCACAGGCGTAGCAGTTGTCTTTGTCATGCTGGCCTTTAAGGTCTTTTGAGGAAAATTTACATCGCCACTTGCCATTCTTGCGAATCCTGTCACTTGACTAACCTTCTCGACACTTTCTCGTGGTGTGCTACTATCCCAATCTCTCGTTAGGGTACTTAACGGTAAGGTCGTCCACATAGCTAAAGTAACTGATTCGCTCATCGCTAAGGTCAACCGTATTTCTAATAATATGCGTTTAGTTGATCAAGCTTTCTCCAAATGGTAAACTCGCCTTAAAAAATTTGCTGAACAGGCTCAGTGTCATGATTCAATCCGTTTTGGTTTTTTCCTCAAGCACTCGAACGCGCTAAACTGCGTTTTTGTATCTTTGTTGCGCAAATTGAGGATGTTTTGCATTAATTTTCTCTTGTTGAATCTAAAACTTTATTCGGCTATCCCCACCTTCCACCTTTTTCTACAACACCAAATTCATACCCAATTGGCGGTCGATGCCTTTATGGCACAAACTTCTAAAGCATTAGCTGATGGTTTTCCATTATTTCTCAACCCCATGATCGACATTGAACGTCAAAGTTCTTCTCTAGAAGCAAATGTTTTACTCACGATGCAGCAGTTATTCCAGATCGCAATGCTTTCTCTACAGATCGAGTATTTGCCTCCTTTAAAATTTAACGTGACAAATGGGCCACTCATACACACTTATCTCGTTCTTTTAACGTGTCCTAAGTCAATTATCAGTTGCAGTTATCCCACGGACATCTGGTTACCGCTCCCTCTGGCTGTAAATCGGTTACCGTGCAATGAATCATTTTCTGGTTTGGTTGTTGGCCTTGGTACCTGCCCTAAACGTCTTACAATGTCCGTATGAATGGCCTCTGCCTTCGCCATCCAGTTTACTCCACGGGCTACCGTTAACAGTACACCTAATTCACTCTAAGTTCGACATACCGCCTCCAGGGCGCCTTAAGAGCGGCTGTCTGTAAATATCGAGAATTTGCCGACAAAACGGAAATTTCGAAATCCTTCATATTCAGACAGAAAAAACCCTTTGGTGAAACATTTTGGAAAATCACAATCGAAGTTTCCAAAGAATTTTCTTTTTAGAGAAAACCGACAAAAAGTGAAATGCTGCCCCACGCCATATAGTCGCCGGTCTTAAACCTTTGAATTATACCATTTTCAAAGCCCTTGGGAAGAAAGACGGTTCAAGAAAACAAGTTCATCTTTGGCAGGTAAGTAAGGCATTCCAGTTACAATACTATTTGGTAAAAATATTGCAAGATAATGAATTTTTTTACACGGTTAAAAAACGCCCGAGAATTCCTATCTTGAGCATTTTCATAAACAATGAAATTTTGCAAAACTTTGAAGGAAAAAAATACGGCTTGGTACATGGAATTTTAGAAGAATTATTATACCACAGAAAAGCCCTACTGTTGTAGTACAACATATAAAAAATTCAGCTTGGGCAATTAAAAAGCAACGCGCCGAGTGAGGTAAACGCGCAGTCCATTTTCGATGTTTTTGCATAAAATGCACGTTAAAACCGTCACGCAACCGCGGGTAACACAAACTCCAAAAAATTTAGCCTGAATTTCATCCGATTACTTCGAGTCGTTATTACTCCCTCAGTAACGTCTGAATCGACCGGCCGTTAATGCCGTCCAGTGACGTCACTACTCCTTGACCTTTGCTTTAATTCATGCAAAAAGCAAAACACGATTTTCAAGTGGCAAACCGAGAAATATCGTTTGGAAATGTCTGCAAGATACAGAACTGCTTTATTTTTTTCGATTGTAGTTCATGTTTAACGTTCAAACAATCAACTGCATGCGGTACAACTCTGAACCGTTTGTACTAAATTCTATAATCAAACTCGGTCGCAATCACGCAATGAAATAAAACATGATAAAAACACACACGGAACACTTAGTTCAAAAACAAAATGATTTGCTTTAATTGAAAAGAAGCTATTTGGTCCTTAACGAAGAAAAAAACAAGGAGAAAAGAAAGAAAAGCTAACAGAATCATCACACTTGACGGTGAAATAGCAAGAAGGTCGAATTAAAATTCAGAAAACTTCGCGTAAACAAAATCACCGGCCGCCGAAACCACAAAGCGGCTCTGAATGAAAACTCACCTACCGACTCTCCGCGATGATTCTTCATTCGCAGTTCAATTTAACATTTCAGTTTCGAAGACAAAAGCAATTTTGCTGTTTAAGATAAAGAAAGAATGCCAGGGATGCGATCCGCTGAATATCAAATGACAATCCCGCTAAAATTTTTCATAATTATACATAATTATGCGAATGTTTAGACAATCAACCAATCAAAATCACTACCCGGTTTTCGGGTAGTGAGTGACGTCACTGGACGGCTTTAACGGCTGGTCGATTCAAACGTTGTTGAGAGGAGAAAACGACTGGAAGCAATCGGATGAATTTCAGGCTACAAAAAATTGTCTTGACTCATATTTTTTCGTGGTGATCAGGCAAAAATGGTTTTTACTTGTAAAATCGAAAGATTGATGGAGTCTTTTATTACTCTGGTATAAATTAACCAATGACCAATGAACCAGCTCTGACAGGTCAAACCGCCGTTTCCATAAATGTCAACAATGCGGAGGAAAGTAAGGAGTCTTGTATCAAAATATATATATTTTTGAAATTCAATTTACTTGATAGAAATTTTTTGAGACCTGGGGTGTATTTTATATATAGAAATTGCTGGAAAGAAAACGGACTAAGATTCAGACAAACATTGAATTGAAAAGGTAAACAATATGAGTTTCCTAAACGAGCTGATTGAAAGATCAGGTGCCGTGTCAAATGCGTGTCAATCTTGGCATCTGTGAGGTATGTCTTTTGATTTCGTTGTTAACTGATTGAAAAAAGAAAAGGCAATCAGTACAAAAAATATAGACCAATCTTAGGCTATGGCTACTTTATTAGGAAAGGAGCATTTTATTTGGAGAGGCGGAGGAAGAGTAGAGGCTGAGCAATTTCTTCCATTTTTTTCAGCCGCTCTTATTTGCAGAAGTTTTTTTTTTTCGCGACAACTGTACACGTATATTCATAGCCTTTTATCACAGCCCACTCTTCATAAGTTTAGAGTCATCGACCTTAGTGCCTCTAGCAGCAGTTGTTGTATTAGCGGAGCTCCGCGCGCGAAGCGCGCCTGCGGAGCACCATGGGTAAATAAATCTACCCATCCCGGAAAATTTGGTAATCACGTGACCGACCGACCGACCGACCGACCGACCGACCGTCCGTCCGCACCACAGGCACACCAATGTTTACTCTCACACTTTCTAGCTACTTTGGGAGCCCAGGAGAAAGCTGATTGCACATCAATGTTGTCATCAATTGACAGCTGTCAAAACAGGGTATCCGCTGACCAGTATCACCTGGCCGTATCGCGGGCTCAGGTGTCGGCCCATCGAGGTCGAGTATTTTTTGAAGTTATCCGCTGACAATTTACTCGTTTTCAAATGATCGCAGGCTCACGTTTACTTTTTTTTAAACATTCATATGGAATATGTTGTGTTTATGTCAGTATCGCACCGCACTATTACGATTTTGATTTCAAACTGACCTCAGACGCAAAAATTCAGCCAGTTTTTTAAAAGACAGGCGGGGAAGACCTTTTCTTACCATGGTCACGTGTTGGTCACGCTCCACGTCCAATTTTTATGCTCTGATTGGTTAAAATTTGACAGGTGAGTTCATGCGTAAAATTTATGCAGCATCTTGAAAGTTGTTTACTTTGACAGCTGAAGCTGACAGAGTTTTGAGTCAACTTGTGATGTTTTTAACTGTCTTTTTCCACTGGATGTACAAAATGAAATACAGCTGCTATCAACAGTGTTCTCTTATTCATGGCTGGTTTGTTTATTGGGTTTTGGTTGAGAAGTGCGTCCCTTGTCAAAGCCGATAATCCGATTTCGGATGGCATCGTTTTTGTTTTTCACCTTGCTGGATGCGTACGAGAATTATAAAGGCTCAAGTGATCCTTGCCTTACTTGATAGCTTTCAGGAGCTGCATCTCGAAATATGGTAAGCTTAAGTAATTAATGTATTTAAATGTAATTTCATGAAGTCCAGCGGCGCAGTTTATGAAGCTAGTTTATGCACGTTTGTATTAAGATTTGACTGAGACACCGATCTGACCTAGTATGAGGTTTGATATAAGCTTAAGCTTACAGAACTTTAAAAAGCCTTTAGTCGATATTAATTCACCGTAAATAGAAAGAAAAAACTTTCCGAAGAATATTTAGTTATAATTTTGGCTGTAGAAAGAAACCTTTGAGCGATTTTCTTGTCGTGAGTCATCTTTGAAAACAGCAAACACCGGGAAACCGGCGGCTTAAAACATAAACTTAATCTTTAAGCTTACTAGTAAAGACTTGAGGATTCTTAGAGACACTTAAATACTCATTTGTTTTCGTGAATGAAAATTGTTGTCTCTGTAAATGTTCTACCGAATGATATTTCTTTATTGATTGTTGGTAGTCTCAAAAGTGTGATTTTCATCGCTTTGACGTTTGTTTTCAGCCGTTCATAAACATCCGCTTGCAGGAGTACTCAAAATGCCAAGCGTCTCAAACGCTTTTTAAGATTACACATCGTTATAAAACCATTAATAAAAAATAGACTCAATAATTCTTTATCACGTTGAAGGGTAACTCTTTTAAAATTTCTTCGCAAATTTGGCGCTTGTCAAAAGTTAGAACCGGATGGCCGTATTCTCGGTTTTCACTGTCACGCAATCAAAAATAAAATTGCAAATCATTCAATACAGAAAGTCCCGAATCTAGGAAATAAAAGAAGATAAATAAGCAAAAGGCCTCGCCAAGAATCAGGTCTGTGCGATATTTCATATGCGAGATATTAGGAAAAACGTTTTACCCAAATTTACAAAGCTTTGTATGGCGACGCCATGTTTGTGTCCCTTTGCGGGGCACAAATATGGCCGCCGGAAACCAACAGAAACATCTGTTTTTGATTTTTCCTACTAATGCGTTAATTCATCGCTTGAAAAACTCATAAACTATTAAAGTGATATTTGTTCTGAGACAAAGAATGTTTAGACAGCAAAATCTCCCAAAATTGGTAATGTTTTTAACCCACATAAGAGCTGTTGTGGCCGCCAGCTAAATGCCGCGTCACGCAAAAGCCTAGAAATTCAAACGTCCTCTATCGCAAAACGAAGAACCCTTTCGAACCAAAACTCTGTTTAAATAAAGGTGTTTAGGTGCTGTAATACCTCATGAAACTCAGAAACTCAGAAGAATCGATAGTTTCTTAGTTTGAATTTTGGTGACGTCATGTGAAAACCGAGAATAGGTGATTTTGGAAATTTTTTGAACGGTTTCGCTAATTAAAAGTCCACGCGTGCTTCGATGGTCCTGAATATTGAGTGAATGCAATTTGTATTGAAAGATTGTGAGATACTGCATTTTGTACGAGGTCAGTATGATAAAAACAGCGCCTCATAGTACTCTTTCTCCTCAGAAGTGGTCTATAAAAAATAGTAAAAGATTGGTTTGCACGCACCCAGATTTATTGGCAAGAATTTGTAAACTTGTCGAACACAAAAATTCGGTCTGATTTGTTTTCCAAGAATTTGTTTTCCACGCCTTATCTACTGTGATCAAGAGCCATTATTGCTCTTAAATGGGACCGAAGATTATTTTTTGGGTGTACATATAGGGCTATATCAACTCGATACAAGATTTGTTTCACTCCAAAATCACTTAGCTTTTCCCTCAAAAGTCACATGAATATGTGCCCTTAAGTTAACTGATTTGTGGAATACAAAATTATTGTTTGATTAAGTTATAAAAATATCAATGGGAGCTTCGCTTTTAGCTGTGGCTAAATCTATATATTATATTTTAATATATGGAGTTAAACTCCATGGGTCATTAATTTGAAACTGGTTCCAGATTCATTCAAAACCTGTAAGTTCCCACAACTTATAATTAGGCAAGCCTCTGTTACTTAACATTAACAATGGAACAACTGGCTTTCTCTGTTCTCGATTCAAATCTTTGCGGAAACAGAGGTGGAAATAACTGACCGGTTAGGCGCGATAAAGATTTTCCGGTCAAGCGCATTTTTGCCTGGACAAGGGCCAGTTACGTGGAAGAAGAAGGGATTTACGGTATGAGCGGAACGAAAATAAAAGAAGAATTTAGTGAAGCTGGACAGGGGGCTGGAGTTCGGGAGAATAAGGGGTGGGACCACTGGGAGGGGTTTGGGAGATGGGAGAGGAAAGGGCATTTGATGGGAGTTCTAAAAGGGTGGAAAGCGGGAGAAAAAGGGGGAAATTACCCAGCAATGCTTAAAATTTGCAATCGAAAAATAGCTAAATGACGGTAAAAATAAACAGTGAAAATTTGCCTCGACGTTTCGAAATGAAGGTTGCCAAGAAAAACAGAGGAGGAAAAAACTAAAAACTACTGAATGCACGAAACAAAAATGGCTGGTAAGACGGCGAAACTAAACTGTACATTGACAAGTACCACTACAACAAAAACTACGGATACAAAGCGCCAAGAAGACAGGGCTAAACTTTGGTCGTAAAAACACTGGTCTACCGAAAAAGTGTATAAAAGACAGGGCTGGTACCCTACGAAAAAGCTGGCAATCTTGCCATTTATCAAATAGAAGTTAGTTTGCGCTCCTGGACACTTTAAAGAACAGGCATTGCTTAGACTCACTGCCAAACCAAATTGAGTTGATCCAGGGCTTAACCTGGAAATCTTTTCATTGCAGATTTACGGAGATTCGGCAATGTGAGCAATATTATTTTATATCAGCGGGGAGGACAAAATTATGTCTATTCAACACTTTTCATTCGAATAGGATTCTGGATAAAATGAGCATTTCCAATTTCTAACATTCCCGTTATACAAATCCCAGAACTGAGGTGAGACTTGCATAAAGGTTTTCCCATGCTTCCTTGTATACCAATTTTTTCTCCTTCTTTTCTTGTGCATGATTTTGTTTTTCTGTTTTTGCCTTTCCCTTTCTTGTCTTTTTTTGACCTAATGAGATGATATCGTATTGAACACTTTGCTCTCTACGCAGTACTAGCTACAAAATAATTGTCCCACACACACAATTGGCTATCAAATGGTTTACCCAGATGACCAAAACCCGAAAAACCTCGTTCTTTTTTTATCTGCTACCATCCGTCCCCGAGGCAGCCTGCGGGAGAAGTCCAGTTCATTGTTTTCTTTTGTGTGTGTGTGCCAGTGTGTGCGAAGTATTTCTGGCCGCTTGAAACAATATCGCCGGTTGTTTTTCTTTTTTTTGAAAAAGTGTGGGTATCTCGGTTTTTTTGTTGATGCAATGTAAGTCTTGTTCTCTATATTTTCTACATAAATTATTGAACGAAACAGCATATTTGCGCTCGACGAAAAGTCCCGGGGTGGGAATTACGGCCTTTTTTGTGTGCCCTATGGTGGGGAATAGACCGACAAGTGAGAGATAGATGGTAGAAAGGAACCATTCAGAGGCCGATCCTGTACTCTTTGTGAAGAGTTGCAAGGTTTTACTCAGGTAATGACGTACCTCAAATGGTTCCTCTGAGTTCATTGAGGATAAATTTGCCTGTAAAGTTCATAAGAGGACCAACGTTTCCAACTACCGCCCCATCTCAATCCTCCCTACACTAAGCAAGATTTTGGAGAGAGCGGTACACTTGCAGTTGTATCAGTACTTGATTACCAATAATTTATTGTCCAACAAGCAGTTTGGTTTCCGGAAGGGTTTCTCAACTACAACAGCTTTGACCTCATTTGCTGATGAAGTGCTCTTAAACAAGGAACAAGGAAAGCTTTGCGGGGCCGTGTTCATCGATCTAACCAAGGCATTTGACACGGTAGACCATCAAATAATGTTATGCAAGCTATCCGAGATCGGCCTTTCTGAAACAGCTCTTCATTGGTTCCGTTCTTACTTAACTGGTAGACAACAGCGCACATCATGTGGAAATGAGTTATCTGAGGAACTTCCAGTCACGCATGGGGTGCCACAGGGCAGCATTCTAGGGCCTCTGTTGTTTGTGATTTACATAAATAACTTGCCAAATGTGCTTAACTCCTGCTACGCGTCACTTTATGCAGACGACACTGTAATTTATTGCTATGGTACATCCTCAAAGGAGTTGAGTGATAAGTTAAATAACGATCTTCTGGGTGTGGCGAAATGGCTTCATGATCACAAACTGACTTTAAATTTGGACAAAACTAATTGCATGCTTATCGGTAGTAATAGGAAACGCGAAAGCAAAGTAGATTTGACTGTTTCAATTTTAGATCATAGTATAAGTAATGTTCGCAGCTTTAAATACCTCGGTATACATATATCTTCGGATTTCACATGGACTGATCATATTGAACACCTAACTGGGAAAATCAATCAGAGGCTTGGGCTTCTCAAGCGTATAAAGCATTTATTGCCTTTCAGGGCGCGTCTACTTTTCTATAAAAGTCTTGGTATGCCCCTTTTTGAATATGCTGATCTAGTATGGGGCGATAAACATAATATTACCCTTATGTCTAGTTTGCAAGTTTTGCAAAATAAGGCCGCTAAAGTTGTTTTAAATAGACCATTGTACTCATCCTCCACTGAGGCATTAGCCGTTCTCAAGTGGCTGCCTCTAGGGAAAAGGCGATTTCAAAGAAGGTGTGTACACGTATACAAATGCATCAATGGCCTAATTAATCACGATATGGACTTGATTAGACAAGACGTACTTCATAGGCATAATACACGTAACAAAGACAATTTAAGATTACCACGTGTCAAAAGAAATTGGGGGAAGTAAAGAACACAATATCATGCCGTTTCCGATTTTAACTCCCTCAGTCAGACGATCAAAGACTCAAGGAATGTAAATAGTTTTAAACGTAATGTTTTTAAGTTTTTAATATAGCTACTTACGTTTAATTTTTACTTATACTTATTTTTAATTTTTTATGCATTTTTTGTATCTTTTTAATCCCTTTGCAATTTTATAGCTTTCATTGTTTTTATAATATACAACTAGTTTTGAGGTCCTTTTTGAAAACCATATCTTTTATGAAAAAGTTTCATCAATAAAGATGATTATTATTTTTATTTATTTTAAGAGGAAACTTTGACTACTTTCCTGGCCGGTTAAATAGGGTATTTTATGAAGAGGTGAGTTGCTTTCAGTTGTTTGTTTTAAATATATTATTTTTTGTACGAACATTTTGTGTCAATTTAACAATTTTTAATAAATTTAAAGCATTTTGTCGACCAGTTGGGAAGGGCGCGTTAAGGGCGACCTTCCCCCTGGGTCACTGAAGCAACAGGACGAGTTTATAATGAATGCAAGTTCTTTAATGAACATAAATACTGTTAAAAAATAAATTTAAAAAGTAGTAGTACCTTGGGTGGTGTCGATATCATTTGTTGACTTTTGTTGTTTGCTTCGCCAATCTCAGTTTTTCCCGATTTGAACTCTAACAACTTCCAGCCCCTCAGTAACGGGTTTCTATCGAATGAAACAAACTTTCAGATGCACTTTATCGAAGATTCTTGATTTGAGATACTGTACATGTATTTTTAACATTCTGCTTTCGTTAAGCCAGTATGAAATTATGTCGGTATTGACACTGCACTTGACCTTCTGCGCCGCGGTTTTCACTTATTCCATTTACACGTTAAAATTAAAAAAAAACCATAGAAGACTTAAATATTCATTAGATACTACTAATACTTACATTACATTCATCTTCATTGAAAAAAAAAATGCACATTTGGGCACATTAAATCTAATTTCATGGAGTTTGTGTTACCCGCGGTTGCGTGACGGTTTCAACGTTTTATGCAAAAACATCGAAAATGAACTGCGCGTTTACCTCTAGCCTGCGAAAGCATCCGTTTCTCCTTCGCTCTACGCGGCTGGGAAACGTCCCCAGCGGCGTAGAGCGAAGGAGAAACGGATGCTTTCGCAGGCTAGTTTACCTCTCTCGGCGCGTTGCTTTTTAATTGCCCAAGCTGGATTTTTTTATATGTTGTACTACAACAGTAGGGATTTTCTGAGGTATAATAATTCTTCTAAAATTCCATGTACCAAGCCGTGATTTTTTCCTTCAAAGTTTTGCAAAATTTCATTGTTTATGAAAATGCTGAAGATAGGAATCTTCGGGCGTTTTTTAACCGAGTAAAAAATTCATTACCTTGCAATATTTTTACCGAATAGTATTGTAACTGGAATGCCTTACTTATCTGCCAAAGATGAACTTGTTTCCTTGAACCGTCTTTCTTCCCGAGGGCTCTGAAAATGGTATAATTCAAAGGTTTTAGACCGGCGACTATATGGCGTGGGGCAGCATTTCACTTTTTGCCGGTTTTCTCTAAAAAGAAAATTCTTCGGAAACTTTGATTGTGATTTTCGAAAATCTTTCACCAAAGGATTTTTTCTGTCTGAATATGAAGAATTTCGAAATTTCCGTTTTGACGGAAATTTTCCTTAACAAGTCCATCCTTCGTAATCTGGACACTACGTTTTCATTTGAGGATGGCCAGTTAACCCATATTATTAAATTTTCAACCTCGGATAATGCATTTCTTACATTCTGATTGGTTCACTCAATCTCGGTTATCAGCTCATATGCCTTAGTTTGCCCTTATATGGAAAACAACAAAATTACTCTCGGACAAAGCGGCGGAAAAAAGTAGCCAGTTTCGCGAGCTTTTTACCGACGAAACAACAGAAAAAAACGGAAAATGCCATACCGGCAGCGACAAAAAAGCCACAAACTTTGGTTTCAAATTATTTAATGGTACTCCGAAGTTTCCTTACAAATTTAAAGAAATTATAAGCTTAATTCTTCCGTACGTCGAGCTGATTATGTAACAACAACAACAAAGTTTACCTTAAAAATGTTCAGAATGGATTGCAAGTCCTTGCAGGAGTACGTTTTCAAAACCATTAGCAGATTTTTTGCGTGTTTGAAGAGCTTTTACACCTCTTAAGAGCGGATGTCCGTAAATATCGACCAGAGGTATACAAAAGTGAAAAATCGAAAATTCTCAAAAAAATTCACAAAGTAGCACTAGGTAAGCTATTAACATAAATGTAATTTTTACTTCGATCCGATTATTATTTTCCACGTACGGGGGTTATTGGTTTCGCGGCTCTCGGACCGGGTTTTCCAGGCCCGAGACCATGTGTCACAAAAAAATCGTTTTAAAATTCAATTCCATTGTAATGTGGATAACAAATAACTTATTCAGAAGAGTACCTAATTGCACACATTCTAAGTGGTGACTTACTCAGTTTGAACGAAAGTGTAATATTTTGGAGATTTTTCATTATTTTCAATATTTTGAACGTTTTCGTTCAATGAAAAAATGGCAAATTTCAAAGCCCAAAATCGTCGACTGGTACCTCGATTTCAGTAACGAGTCTTATACCACGTTAAAGAGCGTTATCTCTTCTTTCAAAATCTGTTTTCAAAACTACGGGCAACTTAAAAGAAAATGTTTGAGGCCAAAAAATACAAGTAGCACTTTCCAGAAATTTGAGCTTTCCAGACGCGGCGGGCCGATGCTGAAAACTTGGAAAAATACAGTAAGAAAACAGTTTGAGCAATAGTGGTTTCGTGTTATCAGCTTTCAGAAACCAAGACGTGTTTATACAGCGATCTGATATAAATTAATGCCGTTTGCTATCAAGAAAGGCAGATTTAAGCTGTCAACTCCTGCCAAGTGCACCAGTCACGTGAAGTTGTCAAAGGGAGGGCAAAGCACTAAAAAAATTCAAAACGTTTTACGTCCATGAAATCAGATTTTAGCGTACAAAACAATGTTGTGAATGTCTGTTGTTCGTACCTTAGCATGGTGTTTCCATATATTGGAAATGTCAAGTATCCACGCGGGAGAACATACCAAACAACAACGTTTCAAATCCAAGCGCCGAAAGATCGTAAACGGCAAAGAATGCGTTACATTTCACAGAACGACCGCTTACCACTGTTGTCACTCCTTTTTTCGCAGGAAGCTACGAGGAGGTTTCATTCCGTCATGAGTGATTCTTGATCAGCGTTTCCTTGAAAGTACGATCCCGGACAGGTGATAACTGAGGACGTTTCGTCAAGACTACTGTTGTTCAGTTTCAGGCTTTAGCAGGTGCGTAGTCAGGATTTTTCCGGAGGTACGCCCAACTTTTTCTACATCTTTTTCCCCCCACCCCCCCCAACCCAAATCTCAACATTTTTTTAAGGTGCCTTTATTAAATATGGGGTTAACGGTTGTAAGCAAAAGCATTTTTGCTGTTTATGAAATGACACAACCTCTAAAATTCTTTAATTCTGTCGGCTTGTTATGTTCATTGACGTCAACCGTTTATCATTAATTCAGCTATTAAAATCAAGCTTGTAGTACCTCCGACTTTAGTTTACAAATGACTCTTTTTACCCCTTTTTGTCACATTATTTTTGACCGACAAAAGCACCACACATTGACGTAATTGTGCCGTACTTCGTCTACTCCGAAGACAGGTCGTGGAGAAAACAACGCGTTCACGCTTAACATCATCAAGCTTGCTATATAAATAAATCATCCAAGATTCGGTTCTCCAATTAATGTCGTCGCTTCTCTGGAAACCGATTTTTTTTAGTTATGTTTATTTCATTCAATTTTTTTTCCTCAACGTTTTCGGGTACGCACGTGCAAACCGTGCGTACTAGTAGCTACGCCCCCTGTTTAGTCTCCTTAGCCCTGAGCGTTCCTCTCTTGCGGTTTTCGCGGGAGTTCAGGATGTGGTCCACCCAGTATTTCACGTATCTTTTAAATGAGAGGCAGCACTTCTTGTTTACCGTTTCGTTATCAGACAGCGCTTAGGCTCCTAGCCTTTCATTTAATTTTGATCAAATTTTTATCATTTAGTTACTCAGTATACGTTCGATCCTGTCCTATTAATTTTTTCTTCGTTTAGTGTCGTCCAAAAGACCCAGTTTTTTGGCATTTTTTAAAAAAGCAAGAAAAAGAAACGACAAGGTTTTTTTTTTTTGGACTTAGATGAATTCTTTTAATCTAAAAAATTAGCATTATAACATCATTTCGACGCATAAAACGTTCGGTGGTGTATCCTCTTTGCTTTTTACCCTTTTTGGGCCTTTTTTTATGAAATTGACCATCAAATTTTCCGCCAAATTGAGTTTGTGTCGATTTGGTGACCATGTCTTGTTGTTTTCAGTCTCCACGGCAATGATGCTGGTATTTCAGGCCTCGCGTTCTCAGATTTCTTGTGATGTTTTTTTTCACCCCACCGACCGACCCACCCAAAACCAGGAAACCTATTCGACGCTAAACGAACGAAAAGGGGATGACCTAAGCCTTATGGTTTCTTTTTGGGCTTCCTCACCAGATTGCTTCTGCGTGTTTCTGTATATACTTGTCTTTTGCTTTGTTTTGTTCTTTTTTGTCGGTAAAATAAACTGAAACTGTACAAAGACCCTCAATATTCCCTTTGGAGGTCCTCGAACGCGCATAAAAAAAAAGAAAAACGCGATAATTTATTGACCGCAAGGGCAATGGGGTGGGGTTAGGGCTCGTTACTACGCTCCGGTTCACTCGTACGCGGTCAAATGGTCCCGAAATACAAAATGAAAAATGACTGTGGACAGACTATTCACGTCTAGACATCAAGCATCTTTTAAGATGGGAGTTATCGCCTCTCCCTGTTCATGGAGTTGATTCAAGGTGTTGACGTTAATTTCGTGATGCCCTGCATGTTGCCAGGACATGTTTCAAAAGGGCCTTTCCAAAGGTACGGAGTCCGCCGTCACCTTGTCAACCGTGCGAGAAATGATGTAATTCACAAAAACAAAGAGAAGTTATTTTCGATTTGCCCCGACCCCTACCCCCGAAAGTCCCCGACAGGACCGCTTCAAAGTACTCCCCATGTGGTTGCGCGGGGGATAGTAACAAGTCTACCTAATTGCACCGTGCATCAATGACAGTTTAACTCAATCAGAAGCCCCTTTTCCCTGGCTAGTTCAAGGTGTGTGCACCTCCTTTAAGCTGTTGTTTTCGGTTCTTACTGAAATTTTTGATCTTGAGGAAATTCACAACGACAGGAGCAGGTTATGGGCTTTTTTCCTAGCCCAATCCTACATCACTGGAAATCCCTTAGGTTAGGCAAAAATTCGATAATCGTTCCATAATCATCCAATTTTTCACCGCGTGAGTTGGATATTTTTAGCTTATTTCGAGGAAATACTTTTTGCTTCAAATCCAGCGTGGGCTTTTAAACACATTTTTTAAGCCAAATGGTTTTTTGCGAGAATCTGCTTACCCGAACTTTTCGCATAAAAAACGACAAATACCCAAAAAAAGCTCATGTTGGTGGTGGTGGTGGCATATTTCCGATAAATTCAGCTCAATGTCTCGTGAAGAAGAGTTCAGATCCGTGCCGCGCGCCTCTCGAGGCAAGCGTTCCGTCGAAATGCGAGCCCAAAAACAGGTGGTAAGCGGTCAATCTGTGAAAAGTAACGCAATCTCCGTCGTTTGAGAGCAGCCGAAGATGCTCTTGCCGATGCTGTCCTTGATGTTTTTTATTTCCAGTATCTAGGAAACCATGCTAAGGTATGAAACGTACACTCGTAGGCATTGTTCTGTCCGCTAAAGTCTAATTCCTGGACGCAGAAACGTTGTGCTTTTTGAAGTTTATTATTGTGCTTTGCCCTTATGTGACTCGTGCGTTTGGTAGCAGAAGATGGCTAAACTCTGCTTTTCTTGTTGGAAAACGGCTTTAAATTTTATCAGATCGCTCGATAAACACGTGTTGGTTTCTGATAGTTGATAACGTTAAATCACTGTTGCTCAAACTGATTTCTTATTGCATTTTTCTGAGTTTTTAGCATCGACCCGCTGAGTCTGGAAAGCTCAAATTTCAGAAAAGTACTACTAGTATTTTTTGGCCTCAAACATTTTCTTTTAAGTTGCCCGTAGTTTTGAAAACAGATTTTGAAAGAAGAGATAACGCTCTTTAACGTGGTATAAGACTCGTTACTGAAATCGAGGTACCAGTCGACGATTTTGGGCTTTGAAATTTGCCATTTTTTCATTGAACGAAAACGTTCAAAATATTGAAAATAATGAAAAATCTCCAAAATATTACACTTTCGTTCAAACTGAGTAAATCACCACTTAGAATGTGTGCAATTAAGTACTCTTCTGAATAAGTTATTTGTTGTCCGCATTACAATGGAATTGAATTTTAAAACGGTTTTTTTGTGACACATGGTCTCGGGCCTGGAAAACCCGGTCCGAGAGCCGCGAAACCAATAACCCCCCCGTACGTGGAAAATAATTATCGGATCGAAGTAAAAATTACATTTATGTTAATAGCTTACCTAGTGCTACTTTGTGAATTTTTTTGAGAATTTTCGATTTTTCACTTTTGTAGACCTCTGGTCGATAATTACTGACATCCGCTCTTAACACTTTCGCGAGTCCATAACGGACCATAACGGGTCTCAACCTCGATCCCAGGGCTCTCTCCTACCCGCCCTGCGGAGCGAAAGAGAGCTCCGTAGGGCTGGTAGGAGAGAACCCTGGGAACGAGGTTGAACGGGTCTCAAGTGAATCGTGCAACGAGCGGCTTTCCACTGAGCAACAACAACAACAACAAATTGATCAGTGAAGCTGGGTCTTTGTGCAGCTCCGATTCAGGGGAGGAAGAAAACGAAATTGAAGAGCAATCAGGTCGACCTATCCAGCGTCAAATTCCACAGTCACAGCGAGGGAAAGCGAAAACAGCACCTGTCGAGGATAATTGAGGCACAGCGTCCTTCCCTTTCAGATTTTTCATTCAACTAAGTTCGCAAACGGCGCACATGTCATGTGATTTTCTCCCGGTTTACCGGAAGTTACATTAATATCCGGTCGTTTTGTAATATTTAAAATAAGATTTACTAAAACTCAGTTGTAATAAACAGACGTTTGGAGTGTCAAAAAATTTTATAAAACAATTATTTCATTCGCGCTTGTTGGATATGAGATAGTTATAGCCAACTCAGCGCTACGCGCGTCGTTGGCTATTTACTAGGGACTTTAAGATCCGAGACGCGACGGCTGTAAGACGCGACAGGAAGTAGATTTTCAAAGAGGAGACATGTTGCGCATGCTCAAGCCGTTGTCCTGGTGTCACCATGTCGCGTCGAGAACGTGGGTTTTGCGAGTTTGACGTTCTGCACAAAACGTGAGTATATTTGTTCCTGTGCTTGAATTAAATGATGGTATATTCCTCTAAACATGTAACATCAGCCTCCTAGGATCATTGGACGTAATGTCTGGCGACATTTTAGATCGCAGAGATGGAAGGATTTTGATCATTTTTAAATTTCTTTCAGGTGTACGAAGCTTATAAAATGGCAGCGCCTTCGACTTCGACTTCGAGCGAGGCTTGCAAGTAAGTCACGAGCTAAAACTGGAAATAGTGAATGCTGGAGTCTTCTGCATACTCTTCTCGTCTCTTGTACCGTTGCAATTCTCGATTTATTGCGTTCATCTGCGGCTAAAAGCCAATTTTAAGCCTGTATTATTTAATTTAATTTTATTAAACTGCGTGTGTTTTGATGCTTCTCTTTAGTTCAGTAATGTTTTGGACTCATGATCATGAAGCCATTCTATGCAGAGAAGTCGTCAATGTAAATCCCTACACAACTAAGAAAGGGTCAACACAAAGAAGTAGAATGTGGAAAAAATAGCAGACAACTTGAACAAATTCACTGTGCCGAAATTCAGGGTTGATAAGCGATCAGTCCGAGACCACGTGGGAATCCTTGTTTACAAGCATAAGAAGAAACTTCTAGCGGAGGAAAAAGCAACTGGGATAACTCCCGATGAGCCAACGGAACTAGAAAACCTCTTGGATATGATCATCGCGTTGGAGGAAAGTGGCGAAGCGGAATTACAGGAAACACAGGGAACAGCTAGCAAAAAACGTCAATACGATCGGGCTAAAGTGAAAGATGTTAGACTAAAAGCGATGGAGAAGCTGTCAGAGAGAAAGAGGTTCATCAGAGGATGAAAGCGATGACAAACCGAAGCGTCAACCAAGAAGTGGAGGTGATGCTATCGAACAAAGCACAAACAAAGCATTTCTTGGACTTTCTTAAATGATGCCATGGCTATTTCTGCGAAAGAATCGCCGAAGAATCAGACTGATAAAGAGCGGTTTGCAGCTGCTTCGTCTTGCATCGCGACCGAGATCTTAACTTTACTTTTCGCGCGCAAACGACGGCGTTCTACAGGTCCAGTCCTTTATCAGCCACCGCGTTCTAGAAGTCGTCGCGTCCCAGATCTTAAAGTCCCTAATGACGTCGTTCAACGCGGACAACTACGTGACATGCTCGTTGCCCGCGCGTACTGCATCTTTCAATTTTTCGCGGCAACGACCTGTTTTCCAGCTAACAAAACAGGTGTTTATGAACGATTACCCCGTAACGGAAATGAAACTGGGATGCATTCAGGCTGTAGGAAGCCGAAGCTTTCGTACACGCCCTGATATTAAATCCTGCTGTACTGAATATAACCTTAGCTCATAGTGGATAGCAGTACAATGCATTTCATTTCGAAGCCTGTAATTCAGTTTTCAGTTTCTCTATTTCTCTGTCTAATGTCTCTTTTTCTGTTTCCAGTGCAGCTGTTCTCTTGAGATTTACTTGTAACCTGTTCTCCAGCGTTTGAAGAAGCGGTCCACACATAACCTCAATCAGCTGGCACAGGGCCTTGGTAAAAACTACAGAAATTAACAAGAAACATGATAGAACTTAGTCTGCGGTGTTCGTGACAGTCAAACGCTCTAGCTAGCGAACACATGATTTTTTTTTACGTTTTAAGCCCGCTCCTAAAGGGAACGATAAAGTGTTTTTAACTAATGAGTCCCTTTCACAGTTGCGGGTCCCATCGGCTAACGAGCTCCATCTGCCTGGTTTGAAATTAAATTATCGTTTCCCTGACTCTTTTATACAGTTTATTGTCCCACCAACTGCACTAGCAAGGGCTTTTAAGGCGGACCTGCAAACTATACGAAAAAACGCCAAAGTTAGTGCGATTTACTCGCCCTAAGGCAATTGGTTTCCAAATTTTCGCTAAGATCGGCTGCGTTCAGTAGGTTTGCTGAAAACTTCAAGTTGGAGCAACTGGTCAACGGTGGTAGCGATCATATCGATCGTTGCAACGGCGACCGCCGAGGTATTCTTCAGTTCTATATCAAGCATCGTTTTCATACGATCGTAAAGACTGCTGGACAATACGACAATACGGCTATTATGATGTATAAAACCGTACATGGGATGACTCCCGACTATCCAGCATCTAAATTTGTATCTCGTGACGAAATAACTTCTTATCGGTTGAGGAATACGGAAAATAAATTAGTCCTTCCACTGCCCCGTACCAATTATTTAAAGAAAAGTTTCTCCTATAGCGGAGCTAAGCTGTGGAACAGCCTATCCCATGATTTAAGATCTGCAGATTCTTTACATGATTTTAAACGCAAACTGTGTCGCAACAGTTTTGAATGAGATCATTAATACAGTTTTACATGGCATCCTTGAAAAGCAGCTTTTATTTGTAAATAGCTAGGTAGTTAAAATTTTATGAATTTATTTTTAATCAGAGTTAGTTTAGTTAGGTATAATAGATCTTAGATTTTTTGTACATGCTGAAGGAATTTTAACCGTGTTTAAATAAAGTTATCTATCTATCGTAGCGACCATATGAAGACTCGCCACGTTCCCAGGCTCTCCTCTCATGTGGCCACTTAGCTCAGTTCCACTGAAACGCTTGCTGCGCGAGCAGCCGGGCTAAAATTTAGTTAGAGGAGAGAGTACAATGGTGACAAGATTTTGCTACCTGAGCTGTTGTGGACGGCAGTTAAAAGGTCCTGTGAACTGTAAGTAATAATTATACAAAGAAAATTATAAACCGCATGGTAAGTAAGATTATTACATATGTTGTGGTTCAATTTCATTCTCGGCTTAAATTCTATTTTTCTTTGTTTTTGGCTATGGTAATGTTGATAATGAGTCTGAAACAATGGGAAAAAGAACTTAAACCAAGGAGAAAACTGGACCGCAACATATAAACGTCCTTAGCCTTAAAAGGCTTACTCTTAAAAATGACTGCATTTCTCGTACTTGCAAAAACAAATAGGGAGTTTAAGATGTTACTTTGGCGACGGCAACTAGAACGTCAAAACTGGCAATTGGTCAAGACTGGCAAAACAACAACTTTGCACGTGCATCACGCTTTTTTGTAAACATTTCACTGCACGAATACGACGTGAATTGCCTAATTACACGCTTTGTCGACAACGTGAAACATATGAAAGCGAATTTCTCTTTCTCTTTTCAAACATGGATATTTTTGTTCAGAATTCAACAAAAGGACAAAGTAAGCGAGTTTGGATAATCGCGTAGAAGTTTCAAAGAACTTTTTAACTGACGCTTTCGCCGCCGTCGCTGTTGTGGTATCTTAAACTCCCATTACAATTTCTGCAAAAGCAGGTAGTTACTGATTTAATAGAGACTTTAAGCAAATCGCTACGGCGACCCATGGATGCGGAGTCCTGGGTAGAGAACGCCAACGTAGCCCACCAACTTTCAGCTCAAGCGGTACCCAAACAGTGACTACGGGGTTACTCGCTCATTTGCTTTCGCTGTTAGTAAAACGCAGGAAGACGTTATTACTGAAAAACCAGAAGCGTCAAATACTTTCTTGATAAGTTGACAAACAATCTATGATAGGTTTAAACTGATGATAAAAAGCAATGATTGTAAAAAATAGGAGAAAAGTCGCATTTTATACTCACGTAGCGGCGAGTACGCCACAACACAGGTCTTCACGTTGTAGAATTTGTCAATTTCGAGTCATCTTAAGAGAAAATATTGGGGACGCTTCTTCGACTACTTCACAAATGGACAAACTTTTTGAGAATCTTCCAAAAGTAGTCAAGTTTATGAGAAATTTCGTTAGAAAGATATGTTGTATCACGAATAAAACGAAAAAAAATGGTTGCTTGGATATACTTAAACCATATGAGTTTCTGCTTAAAATGCCTCCATTTTAGGAGTGACGTAGACTACATATGTGAGTATTCTCTCTTCAAATGAGTGATTACACGGGTCAGCGTGGAAACTCGGCTCTTGTCCATCTTATATCTTTTTAGCAACCGCGCGTTATTGCTCACTTGCTCATCCCGGGGGGTTACCCCCAAGTATACTACCAATGGAAGTGGTCCGAAAAAAAAGTGAACAGGCAGGACCCCACCACTCCACGGGAAGAATAGTAGTGTCTTTATGTAGACCCCTTCTCCACTACGAAAAGAGGGTGTCTTGTTTAATAGCCCCCTATTAATTTCATCACCTGGAAAAAACTACTATAAACAGCTCTCATTTGGATGTCTGTTTTAGAAAGTCCGATCATTTAGGGGTCATGCCCACACCCTTGGGGTTTAATTTCAGTTTTCTGACGCCGGGTATTCCGACCCCTTTTACCTTAACCTGAGATCAGGCGTCTCTTTTTTTTTTTTTTTTTTTTTTTTTTGCTTCTTTGGCTCGAGAGGGAAAAAAAATAACGCCTGATACATTTATTTAACAAGCAGTCAACCGCCCCCTAATTTACATAATCTAACGTTTGCTTGACCTGTCATGTTTTTAGCCAATAAGCGTTTACCAAACGGGAATCAAATTTTGGCGCGAATAATGTCTCTTTTGAAATCAGTTTTAGGGAAAAAAAATTTTTAAGTACGTCCGTGTTCAGATGGCGCTTCGTAAAAAAAAAAAAAAAAATGTTGTTTTTGTGATGAAATATACTGCTAGCTGGAGCTGTCGTACCTTTATGAATAGCTACAAATAATAAAGAAT
>CALNXK010000002.1:7310000-7380000 GCA_942486035.1 Porites lobata | reverse complement strand
ATTTGGAAGACTCGCGAGTAGTCACGCGTGACCAGCACGCGAAAGAAGACGCGAGTGCCAGGAAAAAGCAAAACGTAAAGAGAGAGAGAGAGCTTGCTCGCAGGCTAAAGCGTTTTCAAAGCCACGCACACGAAAAAAAAGGATGAAACAAAATGTTGTTGAACTCAATGTGTTGATTTAAAGAAAACCGATAAGTCTAAAAACATGAACATCGGGAAACGGTACACTAAACGCTATATGTGCGTCAAAAAAGATATGTTAAAGCTTACGTTTATTCAACAAACAGAAAGGAATTCATAAACCGTTAAAACTTAACAAAAAAAAATGCATTAGTGAAAGTGATGACGGACTCAAGAATATACTAAAATGCACATTTGTATTCCTGACTGGAGCATCTGCGATCATTGACTTGTTCACCGCTTTAATGAATAAGCCTTTGTTCACACGCCCTTCTCCTCCACTCACCATCCAACGAAGAAATCTTAAAGAAGATATCACACCATCGTCAGACTTTCCTCGTGCACGACTGGTTTCTGATCTTTACTTGAGTGTGACAGAGGTTTAGGTCTGCATAAGACTCGCCGACAACAACGCCTGCCTTAACGAAAAAAAAAGGTCTCCCTCACTGGGCTCAAAGATTGGGCGCTAGTTGAGAAGGTTCTTTGAACTGAGGCATTTAGTCTTTTGCATTAAATTTTAAAATATTATCATTCCAAAAATATGATTTTAAAGATCTGTCCAAGGTAACTGAAAATTTTTCACCACCATGTCCCACAGAAACGTTCATAAAAACTTCACGTTATGATACTTGCTTATCTTTGTCGTCATTGACGTCATAATGACGTCGTTCAACGAGGACAACTACGTGACATGCTCGTTGCCCGCGCGTACTGCATCTTCAATTTTTCGCGGCAACGACCTGTTTTCCAGCTAACAAAACAGGTGTTTATGAACGATTACCCCGTAACGGAAATGAAACTGGGATGCATGCAGGCTGTGGGAAGCAGAAGCTTTCGTACACGCCCTGATATTAAATCCTGCTGTACTGAATATAACCTTGGCTCACGGTGGATAGCAGTACAAAGCAGTTCATTTCGAAGCCTGTAATTCAGTTTTCAGTTTCTCTATTTCTCTGTCTAATGTCTCTTTTTCTGTTTCCAGTGCAGCTGTTCTCTTGAGATTTACTTGTAACCTGTTTTCCAGCGTTTGAAGAAGCGGCCCACACATAACCTCCATCAGCTGGCACAGGGCCTTGGTAAAAACTACAGAAATTAACAAGAAGCATGATAGAACTTAGTCTGCGGTGTACATGGCGGTCAAACGCTCTAGCTAGCGAACACATGTCAATTTTTTGACTTTTTAAGCCCGCTCCTAAAGGAAACGATAAAGTGTTTTTAACTAATGAGTCCCTGTCACGGTTGCGGGTCCCATCGGCTAACGAGCTCCATCTGCCTGGTTTGAAATTAAATTATCGTTTCCCTGACTCTTTTATACAGTTTATTGTCTCACTGACTGCACTAGCAAGGGCTTTTAAGGCGGACCTGCCAATAAACTATACGAAAAAACAAACAAGTTGGTGCGATTCCCTCGCCCAAAGGCTTTGTTTCCAAATTTTCGCTAAGATCGGCTCTGTTCGGTAGGTTGAAAACTTGAAGTTGGAGCAACTGTTCAACGGTTGTAGCGATAATATCGATTTATATCAAGCCTCGTTTTCTTACGATCGTTAAGACTGCTGGACACTACGACCGTAGCGACCATATGAAGACTCGCTTCGTTCCCAGTCTCTCCTCTCATCTGACCGCTTAGCTCAGTTCCACTGAAACGCTTGCTGTGCAGCCGGGCTAAAATTTAGTTAAAGGAGAGAGTACAATGGTGAAAAGATTTTGTTACCTGAGCTGTTGTGGACGGCAGTTAAAAGGTCCTGTGAACTGTAAGTAATAATTATACAAAGAAAATTATAAACCACATGGTAAGTAAGATTATTATATATGTTGTGGTTCAAATTTATTCTTGGTTTAAATTCTATTTTTCTTTGTTTTTGTCTATAGTAATGTATGATAATGAGTCTGAAACAATGGAAAACAGAAAAGGAAGGAGAAAACTAAACCACAACACATACACGTCCGACAACAACTAAAACGTTAGACTTTCTCAAAGTCGTTCGCTTGGTTTTCTGGTCTGGTGTGGTAGGACCCGGCACGAACTTTCGCTCGCTCGCGCTTCGCGCTCACAGTCGCGCTACGCGCTCAAAAGCTCGACTTGTGAGCAAGTCTACTAAAACGTCAAAACTGGCAACTGGTAAAGATTGGCAAAACAACAACTTTGCACGTGCATCACGCTCTTTTTGTTTAAATTTCACTGTATGACTACGACGTGAATTGCCTATGAAGACGAATTTCCCTTTCTCTTTTTAAACATGGATATTTTTGTTCAGAATTCAACAAAAGGACAAAGTAAGCGAGTTTGGATAATCGCGCAGAAGTTTCAAAGAACGCGAAGTCACTTTTTGCAAAAGCAGGTAGTTACTGCTTTAATAGACACTTCAAGCAAATCACTACGGCGACCTCGACTACGACAGTCAAAGACGCGGAGTCCTGGGGAGAGTACGCCAACGTAGCCTACCAACTTTCAGCTCAAGCGGTACCCAAACAGTGACTACGGGGTTTCTCGCTCATTTGCTTTCGCTGTTAGTAAAACGCAGGGAAGACGTAATTACTGGAAAACCAGAAGCGTCAAATACTTTCTTGATAAAGATACAAACAATCTATGATAGGTTTTAAAATCAGCGATTGTAAAATATAGGAGAAGAGTCGCATTTTATACTCACGTAATAGCGACTACGGCGGAAGACAGGTCTTCACGTTGTAGGATTTGTTGATTTCGAGTCATCTTAAGAGAAGACGGAGACGCTTCGTCGACCACTTCACAAATGGACAAACAATCTTCCAAAAGTTGTCAAGTTTGTGAGAAATTTTGTTATACAGTTGTATCACGAATAAAACGAAAAAAAATGTTTGCTTGGCTATACTTAAACCATATGACTGAGTTTCTGCTTAAACTGCCTCCATTTCAGTAGTGACGTAGACTGCATATGTGACTATTCGCTGTTCAAATGAGTGATTACACGGGTCAGCGTGGAAACTCGGCTCTCGTCCATTTTATCTTTTTAGCAACCGCGCGTTATTGCTCACTTGCTCATCCCTGGGGGTTACCCCCAAGTATAGTACTAATGGAAGTGGTAAAAAAAAAGTGAACAGGCAGGACCCCACCACTCCACGGGAAGAATGGTAATGTCTTTATGTAGACCCCTTCTCCACCACGAAAACATGGTGTCTTGTTTAACAGCCCCCTGTTTATCAACTGGAAACTAACTGTTCAAACTTACTCCAATGTTTTTCTGTACGCCTCCTCTTCTTCCTAAAAACAGAAGTGAATTGATTTAGCACTTAAAATAAGAGAGCTTTAGATTCTGAGACGAGGACGACTACGAGTACGAGATTTTCTCAATACTGAGTAGTGCTCTTGCCTGAGCTAACGTCATTTTGGCGGGAAAACGTGATAGCCGTCGTCATTCTACTACGCGTTTTAGCTAGAAGCTCATAGTGGCGGGACCATGTTATAAAATTTTAGAAGTTTAATCATTTTGCGACCTTGAAAGGGCTAAGCTTTCTCCAATAAAAATAACCGCACTAATTTTTCAGTTGAAAATAGTACAATGAAGCTTTCCGGGTTGAATATTTTTCGAGAATACGCAAAAAAACTTTAAGTTAAATCTCGTATTCGTAGGTTGTCCTCGTTCTCCAATCTAAAGCTCTCTAATAACTTTGCCTGCGGCTCCAGATGCTCAGGTCACGCTATTTGATTCGAAATAAATAAAAAAATACCGTAAATGCCTAAATACGTACCCGGGGTGGGGCGAGGGTGTTGTGGGGGTTGGGGCACTCCTACAAGACCATTTGCAAAACACATGGTACATGTAACAATAAATTATGTTTAATGCCACAAAGAGAAATTAGAGAGGATTGAGTTATGAGTGGATTAAAGAGCATCTTACCTTCGAGAGTATTTGGGGCAGCTCTGACAAACTGTTTAAAGTTGCTTTTGACAAAACCTCGGTGTGAACGACTTGAAGTTCAATTTCTACTCTCTGATATCTGAGATGATCAAGAAGAATCATTGTCATAAAACCTAACAGTGCTAGGGAAACTTTGCCACAAAAGAGTATCTCCTTGCAAGAGATCCTCAGAATCATGACAGAATTCCTCCTTACACTGTATTTCAAAGTTACCACCTTTGCACCTAACTAAATGTACTAACTAAATTTTAAGCACTTAAGATCTTTTAAGCTGGTGAAACCACCTTTGCCCGGTGCAATGGCCACGTTAAGTACTACTATTTAGGGCTCGTAAATAGCCACACTGATGACATGGTCACCATGACTGCTTTCACCCACTTTATCTGGACTAAGAACTTACTGTGTTGTTCCCCCATCGGGCCTTGTGTTTAGAGACTGAAAACAGTACACCTTCAGATGACCACCCTGGAAAACAAAATTAAGGGCTGGCGTTGCTTACCCTGTCTTAGTTTATAATTATAAGTTTTTACTTATTTAGCGTTATTGGTGCTTGTAAAAACAGACAATGCTGTTCATGTTCATTCTAATGTTCTTTTCTTGAGCCTACTTGGAAATGCACACAAACTGAATTTATCAAAATACAACAGAGATTGGTCCAGAATTTTCTTCAGGTATGTCCAAGAACAACCTGCTCATTTGGAGGGCATTTCAAACAGAAAAAATGGTGGGCACTTGTGAGATACTTGGGAAAGAGAGACAAATAAAATATGTCTGTCTTTATTACATAGTAGTAGAAAACCTTTATTTAACTAGGGTAATCCCTTCAGAATACTTAAAAGTATATCTGTTATCAACAGGAGCCCTAAATTAAGACTAATAAAAAAGTTCAAAATAAATAATAAAATAATATAATGGTGTCATTTGGGTTTACCGTGCAAAAATATGGTATTTTCACACGTGACAATAACATAGTATCTTCACACATAAAATGGTCACTGCTGCTATTGTTACCTTACAAATCTCACCTTTCACAGCAAAAAAGTGCAATGGTTTGGTATTTTGTTGGTGTTTATATAATAAACAGAACATTACAAGGCCACTTGAGAAATGAAACTTCTCTTCTCATATTGGAAAATGTTTGTCATACAAGGTCACACCATGCAGTTAGCCTGCATAGTGGGCACTTGGAAGTAATGGGCACAAGAAAAAATGCAGCATGCAAGAGAGACACATATGTCTCCCTTGAGCGCCCTTAGTTCCAAGCGCTTGCTATGCAGGCTACCATGCAGCCATACAATGTCCTCTACGTCTCTTGGGCTGAAATGATTAAGACACACAATGTCAAGTTAACTTACCAAATTGGGATCAGTATTGAAACAAGAAAAGATAAGGCCAACAAATCTTGCATCCATAACTTGATACATTGCTTGAGTGCGCAGATCTTAACACAACAAAGAAAACACACTGGTTAGATGAAAGTTATTTCTTTTGTTTACTCTTTGAAAAATCCACATTTCATGACATTTCTAACAAATCCACGAAACAAGGCAAAGATACCTGTATGTTGAGCATGATAAGGGTATTAATGAGGATTATGGTGAAAACAATGATGACAACAAAAGATGAATTTTCAGTATAAATAGAAAATTTTAAAGTGTTCCTCTCACGACCATATACATGTAACCAGACTTAACCCTTTAAGTCCCAATGGTTACCAAGATCAATTTTCTCCTAACACTATCCATACACTGTCAAGAGATAAGATATGTGAATTAATAAAATGATCACCCAAGAGAAAATGCCTTGATCTATTATCAAATTCTCTCAACTAATTCTTTAGGAAAATGTATGAAGATCAGTTTGGGGAATTTGTATGTGGATACTGGGGCTTAATGGGTTAAAGCTGATGAGGAAAATGATAATGATGATGATGGGCATAAATGTGAAGAGGGCAAAGATGAAAAATAGAACTATAGGTGACAAAGATAATGATAAACAAGATCATGATTGAGACTTTGAATTCCTAGAAATAGCGGATCATTATATGTTTCTGGGTTACAAATGCCCACCTACCCCTCCCCTAAGCCGCCATTTTGCCCTAAGTGAGAAGTAAGTGTTAATGTTGGCTTAGGGGAGGGGTAGTTGGGCAGTTTCCCAGAAATGTATAATGATCCGACATAGTTAACTTACCAACATGTGAAGGCCAGACAGTGATATGAGGGTGAGAATGGTACCAGCCAATGACTCTCATTGGTTGTTGTTTTGATGTCAACATACCCAGTCTCTGGTGAGAAGATGCCAGAACATGAACTACACTGAATACCTAATCTATTCTGTACGTGCATACTGTTAACCTCTGTTTACAAGCCCCTCTCACTTTCATGTATAAGCCAACAAGTTACAGGCCCTTCTACCCATAAGAGGTATGAGAGGGGAAGGGACCATCTATTTCTATCCTTTTTCTCCTCTTTGCCTTTCTCTCCCTCTCCCGCCCATTCAGCCCCTGCCATAAATTTGGGTGGTTCCTTGCCATTAGCATGAGTGGCTGGTACAAGAATGGGGGAGGAGAGGAAGGGGGAGGGGGAGAAAATTGTGAGAGGGGAAGGGTCTGAGCCTTTCTTTCTACCCTTATTCTTGGCTCTTTCCTTTTCTCTCTCTCCCCTCTAGTCCCTACCATAAATCTGGGTGGTCCTTCACCATTAGTGTGGGTGGCTGGCACAAGAGGGGGAGGGGGGAGGAAGGAGGGAAAGTTTGAGAGGGGAAGGGAGCCTTTCTTTTGCTCCCTCTCCCTTCCCTTTAGACTCCTGCCACACAAGCTACAGCAGCTATTATGGACACTCTGCTAATATAGACAGTAGCTGAGTCCCCCACAAACATTATAAAATGTTTGACTGGAACAAACTCCTGTAAGACACTAACTCAACATCCTAGGATATTAACAATAATGCCAGTTGACTGTGATGATACATGTATTTGAGGTTATCATGATATAATCACAAGGTAAATACAAGACTCTATAAACTGTAATTCATTCTCTATTCAGATGCTTTTACCTCTGCCTGGGTGGAGGCGTCTGACAGCTGCTCAGGTGAAATTTCCACTCTGTCCTTTCTTTTGTCCAGTCTTTGAAGCATAATGACTGAATAAATATGAGCTACTTTCTCCTCTTCAATCTGAAATTAAACAAGTATGGCTCATTTAAGATGATGTTGCACGGGATGATTCGCAATGACGATTTTCAGCACAACAGAGCGCTACAACATTGTTGCAACATTGAATCAAATGGTTGCAATGTTGTTCCAACATTCCAAAGCTGTGTTGTGCTTAAAGCCATTGTTGCAAATCATTTCATGTAACATCACCTTTAAAACAATGCACAAGAAATGCGGGCACTTGCTACCGTCACTTCATTTCCTTGTCATTTCCTTACAATTTAAATAGGTTTTTACGCTGAGGCCAGGTTGTGAATGTGCCTTTATTCCAAAATGAATCAAAATTACATACATGTAGAGCAATCTATAATTATAGATCATTCTATGTAACTAGGCTAAGTGAACAGTGTTGATGATCACAGTCACAACAAAATTGATCAAATTTTGTTATTGTATATCTTGCTCGCACGAGAATCTGGCACACACTTTAAGGAGCTGATTAATGTGCATCCAGCCTGAATTCCATCAACTGTACATAGATAGTGCCTTCATGGTGCCTCTATTGAGCCTCAACCATGCTTTCATCAAGCCTTTTTAAAAAAATCATTGATATATCATCTGAAGAAAAAACTATATGGTGTGGAAAAGAGAAAGAATAAATAACAATAAACTGGGATATAAAGCTTGTAAGAAAGTCAGTTCTGTATCAACCAAGCATTTTTCAACTACACGAGTTGAATGGGGGTCTGGGGGATGCTTACCCCGAAAGTTTTGAAAGGATATCAGTTTCAAGGCCAAACATGAAACTTTTCATGAGATGAACCAAACTCTAATTTGGGTCTACATAAATCAAGTTAAGATCATCTGCTGGGTCAGAAGTCCAACTTAAGATACGTCAAACCATTTTACGATCACTTCATTTCATTGTCAGATCATTCCAAGTCTGATCGTTCCATTTTATGGTCAGATCATTACACAGTTTTAGAGTAAAACTCGTTGTGAAATGCGCTCTTTGGGGCTTGTGGCTCAAAGAACGAGGTACACACATGAGTAGCACCCTTGTTTCTGCTTGTAGCTTAAAGACTCGTGAAAAGTTCTGACTATACTATGGAACAACGTGACTATTAGGTGGAACAAACTGGCTTGGAACGATCTTACCATGGCACGAAGTGACCGGATACCGTCAAACCAATCAAATGAATCTGTCAAATAAAGATGAGTAATAAATTTTCTCCCGAACACGGCTAAATATGCATTATTATATAAAGTTTAATTTATTATATTAGTCCGTTGCATGACAGCTGATATGCCGATCATTAGTTTATGTGTCGTGAGGGTTTTACTAGTCTGAAAGCCGATCGGATCTGATCAGCATTTTTTATCAAAAGTGCCAATGGCAAAAATGGTACACAGGTTTTACCTTCAAGATCCCCTAAATATTTTCCATATGAAACGTGTAAACAAATACTGTACCTCTCCTATTAATAATCCCATCACTTCTTCTCTTTCAGTGGACAACGCGTGAGTCAAACAAACCATATATGCGTCAGCCTCGATTTTTACGGTATCGACCGCCATCTTGAATCTCTTCTCCTTCCGCTGGTCTTGGTCCGAGGAACTCCGCTGAATACAAAACACCGTCGGGGGGAAGGGGCGGGGTAAAAGGGCTGAGATAACAGATTTTTCTCACGACTGTACATTTTTACTCACACATTTATCGCCTCGGGTTGTATATGAAGAAATAAGGAAAGACGAAGGCTAAGAAGAGAAAGGATAAAAGATCCAGTGACTTATTCGCAATCCTTGTTTGTTTTGAAGACACCCTCATGCCGATTATGTATCGGTCAAATCGAAGCTTCAACATGCCCCCCCCCCGGGCATACCCCGGGCATTTGACACCTTTGACGTCCCGGGGAGGAGGGAATTTGATCATCAAAGTTTTCCAGGGGGGGGGATTTGATCCCCATGCTTTAGGGGTGGGGAATTTGAACTCCACCCTCGATTTCATGTAAAATCTTTGGCATGGCGAGCTATCATGGGCAACGCGGTGTTAGAGGATTTTCGTGGAAAAGATTGTGCCTTTGTAGCCAATTGGTTACGAGGAAAGGGCTTAAACAAGCTTTGTACCGTATTTGAAGTATTTGAATTTTAAAATGTTTAATATTGGATTCAGGCTTTGAATGTATGAATGCATTTTATTGTTGTGTTTACAATGAAGTACAATACCTATACCGGCGATTCAGTACAACAACATAAAATGAAATAAAATAAAATAAAACGGTCAACTACTTTGACCTACTGCAAGTATGTTAATTAATAAGGTGAGCGGTGATGCATGTCAGTGAAATGGTCTCAATACATGTCAATAGGTGGGATCTTTTTTTATAGAACGCTTTGTATGTTGCATGACGAAGAAAAGCTGAGTATTCAGTGACCTTGTAGCAGCGATTTCCGCCGCTTTGCACGAGACTTTTGTTCGTAGTAAATACGCTAGCAGTGTTGCTCAGTTTTTGTTACATTTACAAAGATTTTGTTCGACAACAGAAGGCGTTTCCGCCGTCCTTCTGTCATTTTTGTGCCCGTGAAATGTCCCCGGGGGTGGGGGCATTTGATCACCTGAATGGACCCTAGTGTGGGGCATTTGAACGGCATTTTGGGCCGGGTAGGGGGGAATTTGAACAATAATTTTCAAAAAAGTGAAATGCCCGGGGGGTTGCCCGGGGGGTTGCCCGGGGGGGGCATGTTGAAGCTTCGATTTGACCGATACATTACAGACAATACACAGTTTCATGACGTCAGTGTAACGCATCCGTTATACTCCTCCCGTGCATCCCAATATTTCAATCGAAGCAGGCGTTCGTTTTCCTCTTTTAGTTCAACTTAAATGTGATTGACAATACTGAAATGTGGCTTTTAAACTACGGTCTACAGACTGCAAGCGTAGCGGTGTTGTATGTGGTCGGTTTCACCGGTGGAACCTTTGTTTTCGGTGCAGTCACGCTATACCAACTGTTCCGCTACACTCCTCTGTGGCCATTTGTTATTCTGTATTTATCGTGGGTTTTTCTCATCGACTGGAAAACCCCTGAACGAGGAGGAAGGGATCAACTAAGAAACTTCGCAAGGCGACTAGCAATTTTTAAGTATATGAAGGATTATTATCCCATGACGCTTGTGAAAACCAGCGAACTTGATCCACAGACGAACTACATCTTTGGTTATCATCCACATGGTCTTTTTACAGAGGGAGCGTCCATTGGTATAGGTACGGATGCCTGTGGATTTGGTGAAAAATTCCCGGGAATTATACCCCACCTTGCAGTTCATTCAGGTAAAAACAGCTATCACTCTGAATTTTCACTGTACTGTGAAAACTGAATCCTTGGTTTGTGGTCTTGTCAAAAATATAAAGCAATAATTTATAATATTTAGTACCGGGACAGCATAAAACAAGGGTGAATCCTTTTCGACCTTTCCGTTTGCTGGTGCTTCTACATATTTTTTATATGGATCTAGGACTGTGGAGTTGGGATTTTGGATCTACGAAATCCTGGGAGCATAATATTAATGAATCAATCAGATTAAGAACTTCATTCAAGCCACTCAGCTGAGGCAAATATTTATTATAGCGGCATTGGATTTCAGTGAAATTTTAGTAAATTCCCCATTATGTTGACAATTAGGACAGTGTAATAACCCTCTCATAGGGCCAAAAGACCTGATGAAGCTTGATATTTGCTTGAAGCATCTACATGTGTTGTGTCATCTGTTGTCGGTGATAGCAGGAATAAAAAATGACATTAAGATTCACTTCTTATTACATCCTTGGAAACTGTTTCCAGACAGCTCCCGTCCTTTCCTTCTATTTGTATGCACTTCAGACTTTATGAGAAATGCATTAGAACCTCAGTAACTCAAACTCCCTAAAATGAAATGCAAAACAGTTCTAATTAATTAGTGAATCTGGTCAAGGGAAAGTAAATTTTGTTGTTGTTAGCGAGGAATTTATGTTATCCAAATTCCTGTTGACTCAGTAAAAATGACTGAAAAGTGAGGGGAAATCCGAGGGAAATTGGACTTAGTTCGAGTTAGCAGGGAGTTCAAGTTATCCAAGTTCAAGTTATTGGGGTCCTACTGTAATACATTATTAATTTTGTGATGTCAGAACCACAAACTCTGTTTGAGCATCAGACTAGTCTGAGATTTCACATTTTTGCACAGGCTTACTGAAAGCATGGATATATCGTGAGATACTACTGAGTCTTGGTGTGGTTGATGCTACACGTGAGAGCATAAAATATGTGCTAACCCAAAAGGGGGCAGGACACTCTATTGTCCTTGTTGTTGGAGGAGCTGCAGAAATTAGTCATTGCCGTCCTGATAGTTATGTGCTACAATTTAGTCGTCGTAAGGGATTTATTAAGCTGGCTTTGGAAACTGGGTGAGTGTGATGTGAGCCCACGAAGGGTAAGTGAGGCACTCAACATTTGACCTACACTGGAACATACTGCTGAACAGGGTCTGCTTTTTCTCTCTCTTTCCTGAACAGGGTATACAATTTGCATGAGCTTATCCTACAAAAAGGAACCTAAAACAGAGGTTAATTAAGGTTGTTGTCCTAAACAAGGACAGTGTTTTTCTTGTGGGATTTTAGGGTCATTAAATAAGGTGTTGTGTCAGTGTTTGAAGTCCCGGCATCACACCTGTACCCAAACTTTCCTTGAGTGTCCCCCAGGAGTGTTTCAAACCCTCAACGTTAAATTTGTGTCCACAGTAATGTGTCATGAACCTCTCATCACCTTCAAATTTGACTTGATTGAAAATGTCAGCTACAGTAACTGCTTTGATCATTTATAGTGCCGGAAAGGGGCATTTTACTTGTTGTAGGAGCTCAAGGTAGTGCCAGTTGACTATAGACTAATCCACAACTTACAAGAGGGCAAGATAAGAATTAAGGGTCTTGAGAAGGGCTTAGGAGAAGAGTTCATTTTTTTATCTGTTGCCCCTAGTATTTTGATTTCTTCCTTGTTCAATTGTAACAGATGGAATTCCTTGAGAATTCTGCTACTATGGTACCTGTGTATATGTTGCGGGTTAAAGTTGATTTCAGGTTGTTTTGATTTAACCTAGGTTGACTCGTAATATTTCCTTTGCCTCTTAAACCTAATCCATGAATAATTAGGACTAGGAGACAAAGAAAATTGAGAAACAACCTAGATTTAAGAATTTTAACCTGAATTTAATTTTGACCTGTAACACATCACTGTCCTGGATGTCCTGTGTTAACTGCAGTGGACGTTCCTATATGCCATTTTGTTTAGCTCAAGTAGACATGGGGTTAACCATGAGTCATGAATGCCAGTGCTCGATTGGTTTACTGCGCACCTAAGTATTGTCATGTTACTCCTTTGCTAAGAGAACTCCACTGGCTTCCAGTACGCTTGCGCGTAGATTTTAAGATTCTCCTTGTTACATTTAAGATTCTTCACGGTGTTGCGCCTAGCTATCTTAAGGATCTTGTCTCTGTCCTACCGGACTCACGTTACCAACTACGCCGTAACAATAATGGTATATTATTAGAAAGACCTCGGCTAAGAACGAAGAAGACTTTGGGAGATCACGCGTTATCGATGGCTGCCCCCTTTTTATGGAACAGTCTTCCTCTGCCAATAAGACAGGAAACATCAATCGACTCTTTTAAACGCTCTGTTAAAACATATTTATTTAAGAAGGCTTTTAGCTAGATTATTTATTTATTTATTTATTTTTAAATATTGTAATTTTACCGGGTAATTTTACTGGTTTTTAATTTAGTTATTAATAATATTGTAATGCGCTTTTGAGTATTTTTATAGAAAAAGCGCAATATAAGTATTAAATATTATTAAATATTATTATTCTGGAGCTTTGCAAATCTATTGTGATCAATGGCATGCAGACAGTTATGCGACCACGTCTCCTAAGCAATCACCTATCAAAGATACCAAAATGTCAGTGCCAGTCAAAGCAGTAGAAACCTCTCATAAACATCAAGTGACAACATGGAACTGCACATATTTTCACTTAGAAATTCTATGTAATAATTTAGTTTCTATCAAACCTGTTCCACGTCGAGGCCTTACGATAATACAAAAGTCACTTTCTCGTTTTTCACTTTATGCAGATGTGATCTTGTACCAGTGTTCGCCTTTGGACAGAACAACTTGTTTCCTCTGATAGGCGGGGGATACAATTCACGTTTCTCAAGGTTCAACCGCTGGCTGTATTCAAACACCCGCTGTGGATTTTGTTGTTGTTGGGGGTTTTCCTGGTGTCTTCCAAAACGATCTCCTATCTTCGTAGTGGGTAAGGAAATCAGTTGTTTTTTTATTATTAATATTTTGTCATTGTCGCAGAGGTAACTGTCTGTCCCCACGCATCGATCTCTTAAAAAACAGATTACTTTCGACACTTTTAAAACTACTCCAAGCTGGTTTACATCTGTCCTAAGGAGGGTGTAAAGAGGGTGTCACAGAAGGCCATAATCGTTTAGAAACAAATACGTAAGAAAAAGCTTCAGAAATACAAGAAGACATGTTATAAAAATTCCTTCAATTTCAACTTTCAAACTTCTACTGTGTGTATTAAAAAGAAAAGAAAACTATATTTGTCAGTTGAAGCAAGGGCCATACGAAACAAAGATACTAAAGCTACAGAAAAACGGGAAACAAATACGTGCAACTTGTTTTGCAACATATTAGAGAGATTAAGATTTACGTTTACGCCAAACGGCAAACGTGAGTTTGTACCACGTGACCAAGTTTTTCCCTTAATTGTCGTCAACTGTTTATTACTTCAACTAAAAAATAAGTAGTTTGACGCCCGTTTTATACATAAGAATTGTTCTGTACAGTTTTTATCTGCTTATTTTCTATTTTGAGAAATTATCAGCTTGAATCTGACGTTTGCCGTTTGGCGTAAACGTAAATCTAAATGTCTACTATTTCTAGAAAACAAGTTGAAAAGCTATGTTGCGCGATTTACCACAAACGTTCAAAACTGCCTCACAACAAATCAGGTTTGTGCAAGTTGCGGAAATACTGAATTTACGTCACTTGCTGCAAAACAAGAAAAAAGGGCAACAAAACAAGTTTGCCTTGCGCCGCGCGGTAAAACGCCCAACATGAACTTCTTTCTACTATATACTATCTGCATTTTCATTACTTCTTTTCAACCTCGTCCCCAGGGTCTTCTCGTTCTCCAGTATTGGAAAACGAGAAGACCCTGGGGTCGAGGTTGAAAAGAAGTAATTAATAGAGAGGAGAAATGTGACGTCACGTCACCATGGTAGCACTATTTCTGGATGACAACAAAACCAACGACAAAAAAGTAATAGGATTTTATTGACAAAACAACGTGCATCATGCCATTTTGTTCACTTCTCTACCGTGGTTGCACCCTTGGGACATGAAACTTCCTAATTTCACACGCTCGTTTTATGGAGTGGGTGAACACAACACAAATGTTGTCTTTTTCTTTTTCTAAACTTAAAGACGGTCCTTTCGGATTCAACCTGAGAAAATGTCGCCAACATTTTCCAAATTAAATAAAATTGAATAAGATGGATGAAGTTTGAAGCAGTGCGAATTCACTTTTTAGGTGAAGTTTTCGGTTTCTTGTCAAGCAAAAATTTTGCTACCATGACAACGTGACGTAACGACTTCTCCTCTCTATTGAAAGGTCAAAATAGATCAGGTGAAAGATATAAGGGTACCTGGGAAGCTAGAACGGGGATCCTGAACAGCAAGAACAAAACAAACTAGAAAGACAATTTCTGCATGCACGTTGTGCATTTTCATACAGTTCTCAGCTCTTAAGTTCTTAAAACAGTTCATCCAAGAAGATCAAATAGAAGCTTTTGGCGGAGAATGTGAACACTTGATTGTAAATTTTCCGCTCTCGTTTCTTTGAACTTAAAAGACGCGCAGTCCCCACACTGTTTAGCTCTTAGGCCATTTAATCTCGAGAAAAAAAGATAACTAAAAATATTCAACGCGACTCGCGGTTCTCAAGGGCAACGAGGTGGAGTTTTTAGATAATATATACTCAACTTCGCCCCCAGAGGACCCTGAGAAGGAGGCTGTTTGTTATACGGAATCCGCTGGACCCGTTCCTAGTACCCTACGTCGACGTCACGCTCGGTCGTTGTCATCTGACATCATCTCTGACTCGTAGTGCATACTAGCGTTATTACGTCGTGTACAGCCGTCTACACAAAGCCAAGAAAAACGCACATCTGTCTACACTTCGACCCCAGGCTATTTAATGTGGACCTAAAGGCCGAAACGCTAAAACATGGATACGTTTTGCGAAGAAAATGCATTTTTGTGGGTGGTTTCTTCGCCTAATCAAATGTAAATTAAGACTTGTGTTCTTTAATTTACTTTAATTTTCTGAATTTTTCTGTTCCTTATTTTATCTTTACAGTAGGTTCGCCTATTCCCGTGGACAAGATTGAAAATCCAACACAGGAAACTATCGATAAACTGCACTCGCGCTACATCGAGGATATAAAGGAACTGTATAAAAAATACTTCAAAGCGTACCACCCTACGGACAAATCGGAACTTCTTATTGTCTAAAGGGTCACTCGTAATAGGTTGCAGTAGTTGTTAAAGGAGGTGTCTCTGTTTGTATTATACATCATGTATTAATTTTATCTTTATTCTGAAATGCCCTTTTGGGACGAATAAAGTATGTAATCCTTAATTCAACAAATGCGCTGGAAAGCCTTCTTTTTTCTCAACAAGAACACCGATGACGTTACCAAAGAAACTTACGGATTTAAATCGAAACGGTCTCCACCAACTCCAGAGTAACGTAACTAAGACACAATCCATCTGTTACCTAGATACTATGTCTTAACGCATCCCTATATTTTACTGCCAGCTTTTAATTTTAACCGTCAATCGTTGAAGTTGGCTGATGAGTGTGGTCCTACAATTTCGGACCATACGAAACAGCACTGTCGCAATAAACGATCAATGATTACTCCTGAAGCCTGAACTCCTGTGATTATTAATAGTCAATGCTCTTCAATTAAATGAATTGAGCACTCTACGAAATACGTTCTACCCAGAATACAAGTATATTTGTATCTATGTATTAAGGAAATTTGCCAGCTGGTGAAAAACAGGAAGTGAATTCCAGTAACAGCTGAAGAAAGTTTCCCTGGATTTTTTCTTATCACAACTGACAAGGCACCTTTTTTCAATTCTACAGCACGAAAGTGAGGGTTATGCGTGAGCAGGCAATCCCCATTTTTCCTCTCCCTAAAGCCCCGGCGAAACAATTATTCTCCCCAGATTTGGTAAGAGAACTTTGAGAGACGATGAAAGTACAAGACGTCTCTAACAGTTAAAGCATTTGAAAGAGAGATCTAGAATCACGATTACTGATTTCCTGCCGCCGACATATTGGAAAAAGGAGAAGAACCTGGTGACGAGGTTGTGAGTGTGATTCACTGAAACTAAATTGTTAGTGCCTGGTGAGCCTGTACAACATGGTCGTCATGCGGTTCTCCCATTTAGCTCTCTAAGCTTCTATGACACTGATTGACTATGCTGATTGCTGTTGCCACCCAGACTGGCTGTCCCGACTCTCCCTAACTGCGATGGGTGAAGAAAAGTTAACCTCTTTTGTAATCTTCCACATTCATAGACAACAAAGGAGGTCAACGCTGAGGATAATGGAGTCGCGGTTTTACAAATGCTAACCGCCGCCCGGTTAGCTCAATTGAGGGGATAAGCGCCGGTCTGCCGAGCGGGAGGTCCTGGGTTCAAACCCCGGCCGGACAACACTCAGGGTCGTAAAATAACTGAGGAGAATGTGCTGCCTTTGTTCTAACATCTACAAAATGTTAGACATTCTAGTCTTCTCGGATAAGGACGAAAAGCCGTAGGCCCGGTCTCACAGCTCTTTCTCTGTTCTAATTCTGGTGGGAAGTAAAAGAACTCGCACTGCTGTTCGTAAAGAGTAGGGGGCGTAGACACCGGTGGCGTGGTAAAACCTTTCACGAGCTGGGTGGTAATGAAGGGGTTGATATCGATTGGGACACAAGTCCTGTTTCATCTCCTGTCACCGTCTTGAGTCACCGTGGTGGTCTGCTAGTCTTCTAGTTTCAGGCAGGAATAGCTTGCGAGTGTAAGCTGTCAAGGGTTGGGAGAAGGCGGGAGAGGGAAATTCAAAAGAGCGTTTCCTAATATCTCACCGCCCACCCATGCACGCTTCCCTAAAGCTTTCAAACAGGTTAGGTTTGGAACCCATGACAGGCATTCCTAGTCTGGTTAATGTAAAAATGCGTAAATTACAGAACATTATCGATTGAAAACCTCTTTAAACCATATTTCTCGGACAAGGCTGGAAATAGTATCTCTGAGCATCTCCTTCGTAAAATTTTCAGGAGGGATGGTATAATGTCCCAGAACCCTCCCCACCTTCCAAGACATTCACCTTCGACACTGAGTTATCAAATGATCTGTGCGTACCTTGCAAAAAGGTCTCGCTACGCCTCTAAATAAAGGTCAAACGTTTTATTGTGATTGTGGGGTTGAGTATTTCGCTCGTGGGGAGAACTCAACAAATGTTTATACGTGGAAACTCCGCCCCAACCCACCCCTTACCCTCTTATATACCATTTTTCACGAAAAAGGTACCCCTTTCGTATACCCTCTACTGGCAAATGGTACCCCTTTTACATAACTTGTTTAGAACTTTGCATCCTTGTAAATGCACTGTCTTATCACAAAAATAGAACGTTTTCTCGACTTTTTAGAGCCATAAAATTCATCTGTTAGCCCTTTTGGGACCTTTTACAGACCCAAATGACAGATTCCCGTACCCTTTTATATACGTCAACTAGTGAAATTCCTTCCCCCTTTTGGGCGGAGCCTCCACGTACATGCGTATAGGCCATCATAGCGAGTACCCCCTCCCCCGGGGTATTTCGTTGAAAATCTCTATTCATGACGTCAACATGAGCAAGTAAATAAAGTACGAGACACTTATGCAACACATTCAAATTCAACGGCGCATCATTTATGCCAAGAAGGTGTGAATGTGGTTTGTAAAATGACTGCACTGTGGCTTTTAAATTACGTTCTACAAACCATAAGCGTGGCGGTGTTGTATGTAGTCGGTTTCACGGGTCCAACGTTTGTTCTCGGAGCAGTCACGTTATACCAACTGTTCCGCTACACTCCTCTGTGGCCATTTGTTATTCTGTATTTATCTTGGGTTTTTCTCATCGACTGGAAAACCCCTGAACGAGGAGGAAGGGATCTGTTGAGAAACTTCACAAGGCGACTGGCAATTTTCAAGTATATGAAGGACTATTATCCCATCACTCTCGTAAAAACAAGTGAACTTGATCCGCAGAAGAACTACATCTTTGGTTATCACCCACATGGCTTTTTTACAGAAGGAGCTTCTATCGGGTTTGGGACGGATGCTTGTGGATTTGGTGAAAAATTCCCGGGAATTATTCCTCATCTTGCAGTTCATTCAGGTAAGAACTCCTTTTCCAGTTCCTTGGCATTTCTTGTTATTGTACTCTCTCTCTACGTCACGCAACGACGGGAGAGAGGGTCCCTCTCTCCCTCTCTCCGCGCGTTGCTTGTCATAGAGAGAGGTGCCCGATATGAAACAAAACCTTTTTGAGGAACAGCTTTGCTCTCTATGACTTTTGCCAGATTCCGTTGTGGCGTGAAACCTTTGATCGACGAACCCACACAGCTTTAATTATTTAGTATCAAAGCTCTGTGTCAATAGAAACGATTTAATTTTCCCTGCTTTTCTAGGTTTGAACTGTTGTATTATTTAAATAGATGCACCCTACCCCCACCACTGAGTTGAGGACTTACCTTAATTCCAAATATGTAAAAGTTTAATTTCCTTAAGGACCATAACAAATGGGTATAAGAGTTTGATGAAAAGATACTTTTACTTTAGGGTTGATTTCTAGTGTAGCATAATTTTTACTTGCATATGTGCGTAAAATTTACGTTTCACAAATAAAACAGAGGCAATTCATGAAAGGTCACTCGTAAGCGTAAAAGTTGAACCTCGCTCAACTTCTTGTTTAAGCTCAGCACTTTTTATCGTGCCTCTGTTTTATTTACGTGATTAAAATTTACTTGTGTTAATGTGCATGGCCAAAAATGCTTCAGTGGAAATCAACCTTTACTTCCATAAAATCTATGTTTATTCTTGAACGTTTCATAATATTAACATCCTGAACCCAGGGGTGTGCGTGCTATAAAGATAGTGTAATATTCCTCTGTTGTAAATACCCCTGGTAATGCCATTTTGTAATAAGACGTGGAACAAGTATGGATTTTACCTTTTTGGTGCTTAATTTCGCAGTTTTTGCAAGACAGTATTTTGTGGGTTTTTTTTTTCGCAATTTCAATAAGCAAGTATGAAAAAAGGCATTAAGCTATAATCTATTTAAGCGTTCTCAACTTTATTTTATTTTTTATTTTTTATCTAGCCTATGCAAGGGAAGAGGGCGATACATCTCTGCTCGTGTATTCCCTTCAGAAGACCCAATTCTTTCCTGTGCCCATATTATTTGCTGTTACTTGCAAGCACCTGTTATGGAGGTAGCAAGGTCCAAAAAGTCTTGCTTGTCATGCACCCAGCACCAACTAAATTTGGCACCTTTTGTTCTCAGTATTGTTTCTTTTGCTCAGGAGCTCTAAATGAAAATTGGCCCTAATCCAGCAAGGCAGCTCCAACTGATCATGTTCAACATAACTCCATGCACTCATAGCTTAATTGGCACTTTCAACATTTCCTGTTATTGCAGATTCTTAGAGGGGGTTACTCCCAAAAATTTCAGATAAGTGTGTTCCACCCAAGGTCTTAAACTCTGACCCTATTTAAGGATGATTCAAGCTAAATGAAAATTGATACTGCCTATTTAAGGCCCGGACCTGAAAATGAGACCCAGTTAAAGGGAAAAACAAACAACTAAGAATTAAACAGATTAAACACACAAATCTTTTTAAATCACTTTCCTTGTACTCTAAGGTAAAGTTCAGTTTTAACAGATGATTTGTTTCTCATGTAGCTCGGCATTTATGCACTTGAATTTTATCTGATATAATGATAGTACCAGTACCCTATTTAAGGATCACACCAGGGGCACAACACAACAAGGGCAAAAATGATACCCTATTTACAGGAGACCGAAAAACACCACACCCTGTTCGGCAGCGCATACCTGTCTAGCCCATGTATGGGAGTACCGCTATCCCCCAGGAACAGATAAAAATTGCAAATGCCACATCGGATGAGATCTGCAAAATTATTAATCTCAGTTTTCATTTTGCACAGTTTTAGTGAAAGCATGGCTATACCGTGATATGCTAATGAGCCTTGGTATTGTTGATGCCACACTTGACAGCTTAAAGTATGTTCTAGCCCAGATGGGGGCAGGACACTCAATCGTTCTTGTCGTTGGAGGAGCTGCAGAAGTTAATAATTGTCGTCCTGACAGCTATGTGCTGCTATTTAGTCGCGGTAAGGGATTTATTAAGCTGGCTTTGGAAACTGGGTTAGTATTTTTAGTTTTGACCCCACTGAGGGAGCAGGTAGCAGGTCCTAATTTTGGCGTGCCACTGGACTGTCTTGTCTTTTATTTTTCGCCCTGAACAGGGTATTCAGCTTTCTAGTACTTCAAGTCCTAAACAGGACCTTTATCCACCCCCTAATGTAGACAAAACAGCATGTTTGTATGTTGACCTTGATTGTGTTTTAACACGAATAAACATGTCCAAAGAGAGGTCCTAAACATGGTATCAAAGAGTATCATACCCTCCAAGCCAACCCTGTGACCAAAATAATTGTGACAACTATATCTCATTGTTCCCTCTCCCTTAGCCTACATGTAGCCGCACCCTCCCCATGACAAAGGAAAAACGTTTTTCCTTTGTCGGGGGGAGGGTGCGGCTACACGTAGGCTACCTCTCCCCATCCCAGATTTTCCTCTAGTCAAAATGTCAGCTACTGTTTTGATCATCAGTATAGGGATGCATAGATTTTACTGGTTCCAGACACTCTTACCTCATACTAGTTGATTATAGACCATCTTCACTATGCACTTGAGACCAGGTAGAAATAACTCTCTTATTCTAAAACGGTGTTCTTACCAGGATTTCCACCCTGGTGTCCACAGGACCCTTAGAGAAGCGAAAAGGAGGTCAAGAGGGAGAAAAGCGGGTCTAGGTTAGAGTAAATTCCTCGTACTTTCTTAGATAATAAATATCCAATTTTTACATACAGTTAACTCAACATTTTACAGCTCTTAGTTAAAGTAACGATGCTATAAACAATGAAATTTTGGCCTATATTAAGGAAATGTATGTATGTGTGCATATAATGTTTATGTACTTTTTGTAATAGCTTTTTTTTCCTTCTTTGCGCCCTTGGGACCCCTTGGTCTTATTATAGTGCGTAATTTCCAGAAAAAGTGCGGCAATACCACAATGCCGCGGTCTGATAAGAACACTGCTTAAAGGGAGCATGGACTTGAGAGTGACCTGGGGAAGACTCCTGTAGTTTTACTTGGTGTCTTTCCCCAAGTGCTCCTCTGTACTCCTCTACCTTCCTCTTTCTCCACGAATGAATAGCATAACATTTTGAACCTTTTTACAAGTAAATCTGTTTTTTTTTTTTTTTTTTTTTTTTTTTTTTTTTTAAGTCATGCCAAGGGGAGGTCTACTATGGGCACCCTGTCTTAAGTGTCTTGTGTTAAAGCAGGCTCTCTTCCTGTATATACACTAATGCACCTAAACCAGCTCTTGTAAGTGACTAAGGCCACTTTTTGGAACATGAACTCAAATACGTAATGATGCCCTTTAGTAATAAATTATTTTGAATGACCGGTAAGAGGAGGTGTGCCGCCCGGTTCTTCAAATCCTGACCCGATTTCAGACCAAAAAATGTAATTATCCACACCCGTTTTCAGGCTAGATCTCTAAAATCCATACCCGTTTTCAGACCTGGCCTTTAGAAAGAAATTATGATATAAGTACTTATATTATAGAGCGCAAACAAAAAGATTCTTCAAATCCATTTCGAGTTCGCATATTTCTCTTTCTTTCCCACTCATTTGGAATTGAAACGATAAATACGTTCTTATCAGGCTCCGAGATTCCCTCGAAAACCATACCCGATTCGAGACCAAAATGGGAAAAGTGTACACCCGTTTACAGACCAAAACGGCGCAAAAACCCTACCCGACGGGGCGGCACATATCTATATGGCTTATATACTGGAGTACCCCCCCCCCCGGGCATGGGGCGAGCCTAATACATGTTCCCTATGTTTCAGCTCCTATAAGCGACAAATTCCCATAAGAAACACTCATGCACGACTTGACATTTTAGAGGGTCTCTCACTGGAATTTTGAATGGGTGTATGGTATGTTACAAATCAATTCTGCCGTTTTTGACTTTATACAGATGTGATCTTGTACCAGTGTTCGCCTTTGGACAGAACAACTTGTTTCCTCTAGTAGGCGGAGGGTACAATTCACGTTTCTCAAGGTTTCAACGCTGGCTGTATTCAAAAACCCACGCTGGATGTGTTTGTTGTTGGGGACTTTCCTGGTGTCTTCCGAAACGATCTGCAATCTTTGTTGTAGGTAAAGACAGTATTTTAATGTATTTCATTGCTGCCACGTATTTCTGAAGGTGGCTCGGCCCGGTTTTTCAGTAACAACACCTACTCTCTGTGAAAAACGCCTCAAGCAAAGTGTGAAATCGAATTGTACCTCATTGTAGCAATGTTCTTACCAGTATATTCCACACTGGGATCCAAAGGACCCGTAGAGAAGCTAAAAGGGGGTCATGGGGGAGAAAAGCGGGTCACAATTTTTAGATATCGTCAGATTAAGGTTTTACTCACAGGTCTGAGTTAGAGTAAATACCTCATACTTTCTTAGATAATAGATATCCAATTTTTACATACAGTTAACTCAACGTTTTTACAGCTCTGATTTATAGTAAAGACACCAATTAACCAATTAAATTTTGGCTTATATTACAAGAAAATGTACGTATGTTTACGTATGTTTAGGTACGTTTTGTAATAGGTCTTCTTTCCTTCTTTGCGCCCTTGGGACCCCTTGGGCTTATTATAGTGTGGCATTTCTCGAAGAAGTGCGGCAATGCCGCGGTCTGGAAAGAACACTGTCGTAGAGTATGGGCATGTCTCCAAAAAGGGGATTTTTCGCGATCAGCATATCCATGGCAACACGGTGACACCATTGCCATTTTTACATTTCCTTAATTTATGAGAAATCTCGAAAATTACTCTTGAAGGTGCTCATAGGATTTAAAGTTCATACAACTGTATTGCGTCAGTGTTACTGATTTTTACTTTATTATTTTTTTTTTTTGAGAGCGTTTTCAAGCAACCAAATTCAGCACTATAGTTAACCTCGAATTTCTGTTGTTTTTTTTTCTTTTGGCCTATTTTATCTTCACAGTAGGCTCGCCCATCCCCGTGGAGAAGGTTGAAAATCCAACACAGGAAACTATCAATAAACTGCACTCGCGCTACATCGAGGATATAAAGGAACTGTACAAAAAATACGTCAAAGCGTACCACCCTACGGACAAATCGGAACTTCTTATTGTCTAGGGAGCCACTCGTGAAAGACTAGCATAAAAGCTCTGTTTTATATTTTTAAAGGAAATAAATGGGTGTATCTAAAAGATATTTTCGTTGGGATATTGAAACTTACTTTTTATACGCCAATCAGTGCGTTGTAAATGTTGAATGCCCCGCCACTTTATCGTTACTAAAAGTAACCTAAGAGTGTTTCCTATGAATTATTAAAGGTCTTTAGGGATAGATACTTTCAAGACTGAAACTCGGTCATGATTCATGATAACGTTATAAATTTTAGTTACCAGAAAATCCTTTCTTCAGATTCTTTCTTATTTAATTGGGAATTCATTGGCGGCATACCGTCGCATTTCCCCCAGAAAATAAAAATGATATTAGAGATAGACGAGAAAACTAAGCATCTGTACGGTTCTCCTTCGCGTCGTCAACGTCGTGGTTGCTCCAGCTCGCTTGTAGCGTTATTAACCCCGCTAAACAATTCTTGATATTCCACGATTTCGTTTAAAAACCGACGATTTGATGGAAAGCGGGCGACAAAAGCGACATCTGCGGGTACGAAGTGATCTTAATAGAGCGTTTTCACTCACGTGGCCAGCATCTATGCTAATTTATTGGATAAAAAGAAAGTTTTTACATAGCAAAAGAGTTCATTGTTTTGGAACACCAATATGGCCGCCGTGACGTCATACGAAAACGCTCTATAGGCCTATTGTGATCTCTTGTAGGTCCCAATATGAAGGATCCCCATTTTAAACTTAGAACTGATTCCAAACTATATTTGTACCTAGCTGTGACAATTTATTGGTTTTCGGTGTACTTTGAATAGTAAAGGAAAACGACAAATTTGCCTCGTAGCGCTTAACTGTTTGTTTGAATATTTCTTCCACTTTAGGCATTTTCTACGAAGTCACCAATGCTTCTTTTCGTCTCGTATTCTGCGGTTTTCCTTATTAAATACTATTTTCTCAGGTCATCTTTTCGTCAACTTCTTCCGAGACCATCAAATTCATGCAGAAAAAAACTCCTCAGTTTCGTAGTGATGACAATTGTTTCAAAGTGGCTCTTGTACGCCCTCAGTCTTCTCGGTTTTTACTTACAAACAGCTCTTGCTAAAAGATTTTGCTCAATCTGAAATAATCATGACTTTTTTGAAAACTTTGCGTTATGTTATATAAGCTTTCACAGTTTTCCTGTGACGTCATCCGTATGTCCTGACTCTAAAACATGATAAACGGCAACCAATCATAGCGTGAGGGTACATTGTATAAACTCTCACACTGGCTGTTTACCATTTACAAAAAATTTCCCTGAAAATCCGGTTGAAGAGTAAATGGAACACGACTTTTCGGGTCGCTTCAGTGGAAAATTTCTAAAAAAGTAGTCTTGTTTTTCTGATCGGATTCTAAACGGAAATTCGTGTTCCATCTTTGATACCAGTTTCAGGTTTTCGCGGCCGTTTTTCGGTAGATGGAGCTGATTTGTGAAAATAGTAAACGCGAATCTGGGACAAAATTTACCTGTCTTGAATTTTGTTTGTCACTGATTTGCCCAAACCGTGAACCGACTGGTTTGCCCATGTACCCAATTAATAACCCATGTATCTCTCAAATGAGAACGTGAGAAATCACTCTGTCAGTTATTGTAAAATGGTGATAAACTAGGTCGATGAGCAAAAAATTTGTCTTATTAAGCCTTTCACAGCTTGCCTTACTTCTCTGATCTTCCAGCAATAAAGTACAGGATTCAATGACGAGTTTAAATAAGCAATAGTAATTGAGAATTGCCTGGCAAGGTAAGCCGATACGGGAACCCGTCCTTTAGATGTCAAAGCTTCCGATATTATGTACGGCAGGTAACAAACAACCAACGCTAACTGCACCCACAACACACGATACACTGCCTTTCTGTATCGGTCTATGTTCAGAGAGATTACTCGGTTCGGTTGTGGTCTTTGAGATTTATGGTCTAAAACGTGAACTTGGCTATGACCGCGAAGAGTGATGAAAAATTTTGCGTAACAGATACCCGGGGTTACCAGACAGAGAGGTATGATGAAGTATATCCACCATCGTGCTACAAGGGGATTCCATAACACGCTTGATGTGCCGGCAAATGACCAAACCCACGTAACCGTTAAAGTTATACATATTCTCTTCGAAGTTACAACCTGTCTATATCTGATCCCCAGTAACAGGGAGAGAAGTCTGTCCACAGCTATAGCCGTCATTGTGTGCAGAGAAACGGAACACAAAACATAACCCGAAATTACATTTGCCATTCTCGTGTAAAAGCAAATGTCCCATCTTTCGTACACAGCAGACAACCAATGAGCAACAGCTATAGGCTCTGCAATGACTCCAACGCAAAGATCCGTTATCGCCAGGTTACGAAACAGCATTTTGGATGACGGATGAAGTGAAGAATTCTTGCGTAGGGCCACTAGGATCAAGGTGTTTCCTACAAATGCAGCAATGGACAAAAATATATTTAACCCCGAAATAAATATTAGCTCACTGTGTACTTCTCTTGTAAATTCTGAACAAAACAATTCTCCTGTCGTTTTTAAGTTGTTTTCGTCTTGAGTCAAATTGGTAGCTTCCATCTTCTGCAATTAAGAAAACGAGTGTGCGTATAATATACCCTTCTTATCTAATATAGACAAATCAGATAAGGCCAATATTCTACCTTGTAATTAAAACTGAAAATCATGAGTCATAGCGGGGGCGTAGACGAGAATTAAGCTAAAACATCTCAGTGTCGGATGAAGCTCGGAAAGTCAGTGCTGTCCTTGTTCTTCATCTAAGAATTATTATTATTTATATATGCTTTTAAAATTCTTTACATTGGAAGAGTCTTGCAGCCATATTTGTTCCTATCCTCACTATTCAAACATTGTAAACTTTGTTGGTTCAATTCAAGATCTCTCTGTGATTAATGCTAATTTAAAAGAAAAGCTCGAGAATGATATCTCTATTCGTCATAACTCCGTTAAGTGAGTGAAAACTTACAACCTCAGCGAATTAATCAAATGACCGTGTAATGTTTTTCGTAGCTTAGTTGGTTTTGCACAAATTTAAATTCAAAGAAGCATTTAGCATGTTTGTCTTAACACCTGTTACGGTATAATAATAAACATGTTAATTTCTTTAACTTGTAATTCGTCCTTCTCTGACCCCTCTTGTCTTCTTTTTCGCTTTTGGCCTCTGTCGATTTAAGATTACAAGACGTCTGTTCCTTAAGCAATTGGAACCCGTTGCCTTTTTTTCTCATCGAGAGTTTCGTTAAGAAAACTGTGAAAGGCCTAATTGAATTTCCACGAATCAAAAGGAGAATTTCAAAGAGCGATCCCTTGTTTTCAATCTTAGCATTTTGCTGGTAGATTCGGTATGATTAATTTTTTTATTTTATTTTGATAAAGCAAGTCTATTCTATGAAATTGTCTGGCTAGCATTTGAATTTAACTCAGGCCTAAATAGACATTTGTCTTGAACAAGCTAAATTGGTGGTTTGTTTTCCGTTTACTCGGGTGGTGCGTGGCAACTAAGTACAAACGCAGCCGCTTCGCGGTCGATTTTTCAGTTGGAGGAACTTTTTACTGCCTGTTTCATCTAATTGTGCTTTTTTCCCTCACTTTTGTTCGGTATTCTTTTACCACTCCACGTATCCTTCTTCTAAACCTTAGCAATTTTAACTTGGAGGTGATATGGGGCGGATGGCACTATAATTAAGCTCATATTGCAGATATTGTGTTAATAAATTTGAAATAGTGCAAAGAAAACATTTTGCGCTTGTTCCCGAGCACGTTTAAATATAAAGTTAAGAAAAAAAGTGTAAGTCAAGTTGAGAAGATCAGTTGTAATTAAATTTTCTTGCTGAGTTAGAATTTATTGCTTCAAGTCGTAAACAGATAAGTAGGGTTGCTCACATTATGCTCAATGTTCTGTACTATTATGCCGACTGCCAAGTCTAAATATTACTGTGACATGATCGAGGAAGCCAAGGGTGACTCAGATAAGGTGTGGAAAGCAGTGAACGAAGCATGCAATCGGAACTCATCTTCAGAGAGTATTCAGTGTATTATCTCTGATGGTGTTCAGCATATAACATCCCAATCCATTGCTTCTTCAATGAATAGCTTCTTTGCTTCCATTGGCCGAATTCTAGCAAGTAGAATACAGACTTCCGTCTTGAATTTAAATTCCGTTTCAAAACACCCGCTTTTCCAGTTCGAGTTGACTGAATTGGATCAATCATTTGTGCTTGAGCAGCTTTTGTCATTGAAAGCAAACAAAGCGATTGCTCTTGACAAAATTAGCGCGAGACTTCTTAAAATCTCAGCTCACACAATTGCACCATCTGTTGTTAAACTTTTGAATCTTTCAATTCGCACTAGTCAATTTCCCAAATTGTGGAAATGCGCGAAAATCACGGCATTGTTTAAGTCAGGTGACAGGACCAACGTTTCCAACTACCGCCCCATCTCAATCCTCCCTACACTAAGCAAGATTTTGGAGAAAGCGGTACACTTGCAGTTGTATCAGTACTTGATTACCAATAATTTGTTGTCCAACAAGCAGTTTGGTTTCCGGAAGGGTTTCTCAACTACAACAGCTTTGACCTCATTTGCTGATGAAGTGCTCTTAAACATGGAACAAGGAAAGTTTTGCGGGTCCGTGTTCATCGATCTAACCAAGGCATTTGACACGGTAGACCATCAAATAATGTTATGCAAGCTATCCGAGATCGGCCTTTCTGAAACAGCTCTTCATTGGTTCCGTTCTTACTTAACTGGTAGACAACAGCGCGCATCATGTGGAAATGAGTTATCTGAGGAACTTCCAGTCACGCATTGGGTGCCACAGGGTAGCATTCTAGGGCCTCTGTTGTTTGTGAGTTACATAAATAACTTGCCAAATGTGCTTAACTCCTGCAACGCGTCACTTTATGCAGACGACACTAATTTATTGCTATGGTACATCCTCAAAGGAGTTGAGTGATAAGTTAAATAGCGATCTACTGGGTGTGGCGAAATGGCTTCATGATCACAAACTGACTTTAAATTTGGACAAAACTAAATGCATGCTCATCGGTAGTAATAGGAAACGCGAAAGCAAAGTAGATTTGACTGTTTCAATTTTAGATCATAGTATAAGTAATGTTCGCAGCTTTAAATACCTCGGTATACATATATCTTCGGATTTCACATGGACTGATCATGTTGAACACCTAACTGGGAAAATCAATCAGAGGCTTGGGCTTCTCAAGCGTATAAAGCATTTATTGCCTTTCAGGGCTCGTCTACTTTTCTATAAAAGTCTTGTTATGCCCCTTTTTGAATATGCTGATCTAGTATGGGGCGATAAACATAATATTACCCTTATGTCTAGTTTGCAAGTTTTGCAATAAGGCCGCTAAAGTTATTTTAAATAGACCATTGTACTCATCCTCCACTGAGGCATTAGCCGTTCTCAAGTGGCTGCCTCTAGAGAAAAGGCGATTTCAAAGAAGGTGTGTACACGTATACAAATGCATCAATGGCCTAATTAATCACGATATGGACTTGATTAGACAAGACGTACTTCATAGGCATAATACACGTAACAAAGGCAATTTTAGATTACCACGTGTCAAAAGAAATTGGGGGAAGCAAAGAACACAATATCATGCCGTTTCCGATTTCAACTCCCTCAGTCAGACGATCAAAGACTCAAGGAATGTAAATAGTTTTAAACGTAATGTTTTTAAGTTTTTGATATAGCTACTTACGTTTAATTTTTACTTATACTTATTTTTAATTTTTTATGCATTTTTTGTATCTTTTTATTATATCGATGCTAATTTTCAGTAAATGTTAAAACACTCACTGAATGGCTGTCACTATTATCCCTATTATGCTACATTATATATAGCTAACATAAAACTGGCATGATTTTTCTCGTTGGATTTTTGAGACGACTCATCGATACTACCGGAAGGCTCGTTTTTCTTATTTGTGACAAGGACTGGTATTAAGATGTGGTCCCCGAGCTGGTGTCCTCACATGGGCTGAATCCTTAAGTTTTGACGAATACAGAGCTGAGCTGTTATAGAACACATGCCAAAGTCAAAGAGACATGTTGCACGGTAATTCTTGTGTAATGCTCGACTATTTTGCCTCGACTATGATGCTCGAAATCATGCCGGCGCACAAGTCTAACGGTCAATCTTACGCAGTCCTATTAGGCTAGGTTAAAAATCTGCACTGAGTAATTTACCTGCAAATTCCTTTCCAATAGGCTGATAAAAGATGGATGCCTCTTCAGTTGACTTACCGCTCTTGTGTAAGTAGCTCCCCTGGAGCAAATGGTAATGTTAAAGCAAGATAAAGCCAATATAGTCATTGACTTGACGCAACTGCATCTTATTGTTATTAAGTTTCTGAATGTCTGTTTACTGCACAAATAAGTGCAGAATAAGAAGAAAAAAGAGAAAGATGATTTCCTTTCCGTCAATTTGCCCTTTGTATTGTTAGTTTTTCTATGCTTTGTCTCGTGACAGTGAATTGCAGGCCATGAAACAGGCTATTTCTCCGCTAGATTTCTCCATTCTTATGCCTATCATTATAATTATTTATAAGGACTTTGCATGTTTAAAATTCAATGCTTTTGGCTTGTGAAAATTAATTAGGAGACAGCTGAAGAGAAGCCGTAAACATCATGTTTTTTACTTCTTTAAAGCTTATCGTCAAGCCCGGGGGTATCACTTCCATAATTATTTTTTATATATGGACTAGATGCAAACATGGGTATGCGCCGCCCTATAGCATAGGGTATGGTTCTTGAGGGTCTTGACCCTTAAATCGTTAACTTTTAAAGCTTCGGGTTGAGAAACGATTTTTCTAAGTCACTAAGTAAGCGAAAACCGGCAAAACAAAAAGTAAAATTCAGGTTCAGTAGATCAGTTGTAAATTTTCTTGCTGTGGTAACGTTTATTGTGTTAGGTCCTAAACCCCTGGGCTAGCAAAAGAATTCTTACATGGATAAACCCGACATGAAACTACTTCTTTTTGTGCAGATATAATTAACAGTCTGGCCGTAAGCTCGCTCGAGTGCCTTATATATTTTCCTTTCCCTTTAAGTGACCACCTTGCCGGATACATTGACCGAGAAGGCCTGGGAAGACGCCGTACAGGGATAAGGCAAGGCCTGTCACACATAGCCTGCGTAGCAAGCGTTTCCGTTTGGTTTCGGAGCAAAGAAAGACCGAGGAAGGGGACTTTCGGTTTTGACCGCGCGAGAAATGAAACGAGAGCCAAAAAAACTTTTCGCGCGGTCTTTGACTCTCGTTCCTAGTTCTTTGCTCCTAAACCGCACAGAAACGCCAATGTTAATGCCACACATTGAGTGATAGTATACCAAGGTGTAGATAAAAACCAAAAAGTTAACGTTTCCTGAACTTTGTTCCCTTGCACACAATTTTCCAACAACACTGTCTAGAAAAAAGCTATACGTAATGTCATTGAATATAGTAACTTTTTATTTTCAATAAGTTTTAATAAACAATATTTCCAAACATGTTGGGTAGAATTTGAAAACAAAAGTACATCAGTAAATATTTTCAATGTCGCTTAAAATTTATACTTGTTAAAATTTACTTTACAAATTCTATCAGATGATATGAATATTTCAATTTGTAAGATCTATTGACACACAATTAAAAACTCGTCTCATTTTAATTGGTTTCTCAGATTTTGTCCTAAGATTTGGGAAGCAAAATATGGAAACTGGGGAACGAAAAGGTCGCAGTGAGCTCATTGAAATAAATTAGTGTAATATCCTCGCGACGGTTAAACAGCCTATTGAATTGTAACGCTATGAAATACACAAATTACAGCTAAATACACTGCTAAAATTTTAAAGATAACTCCTACGAAAGACGCGAATGGTGTAAAGTTATTTTTGTCATTGATAATCCTACCATATCAAAGCCTAAATAACAGAACAAACCACAGAAAACGCTATGATTGAAGTTCCTTTAACGTTAAGTGGCACTCAAGTGTCCAGTTGTCTTGCAACCAACAGAAGTCGGAAGAGGGCCTGATGACAGTATTTCACTTGGAGAAATTATGATCTACCACTCCTGCTTTCACATTACTCGTGAAGTTGACGTTGGTTCGGGCCACGCGTTTTGCTTTCGGCTAATCTTCGTTGATGTACCGAGGAGACGCGCTTCTGATCCAATCAGAAATTACCACGTCAACTTGCCGCGGTTGCAGGGGCACGTTTTGTTGGCGAGCAACATCCTACGGGCTCGGTATTGTTCGAGTTCCTGTGCATATCAATCTTTTTTTTTTTTGGCTAGTAAAGCTTCATAGCGAGGATCTGACAGGGACCACTGAGTATTTTGCGTTAAAAAATCGAGCTCTTCCGATTTTCTTTCTTTTTACTTTTTGATCCTCGTAAACCAAAACTCCTTCGGATGACAGACGATCTGGGACTGAGAGGAGAACCATTTCCGTTAATATCTTTGTCTCCTTCTTCTTCCTCCTCCTCTTTCAAATCTGCGCTAGAGACTGGGGCGGGTAGCCTCAGAGTTGGCGAGGGAGGTGGTTTAATTTCTGCTGAAGACTGAGACTTTATAAACGGCTTTTCTTTCTTACCTGTCAAAAGGAACATGAAGAAACGCTAATTGACCGGAGTACTTGGCGACCGGAGTTGACTGACAAGACACGATTTTTTAACTGCTGTTGTCCAAATGGACCAGCTTAGCCCAATTCCTGGTTTGTTTTTTGCTTTTGGTTCGTAGAGGAAGATAAAAAAGCCGCGCGAAAGGAAAACAGAGGTCATTACGAGAAAGCAATGGTGGACGGGGCGAGAGAGAGAAAGAAGGCAGAGGTTATCCCGCTCTCTGCCTTTTTCTTCTTGCTTCTTACTTTACGAACCAAAAACACATCCAAATAAACCGTCTGCCACGTAGGCTATCCCATTCCTCGTCGTTCCTGCCTTTACCTTGGTTTACAAACCCGAGAAGATGGTATAGTAGAGCTTATTAATCGACGGCCATGGATGTACTTTCCCTAACCCGTCACAGCAGGTGTTGTACCCTCCTCTCCCCCAAAGTATTGAAACAGCAATCTCAACTTACCGTTGACTTTCTTATTTTTGACTGATGCTTTCGCCGCTCTCATAGCAGCTTTCCTGGTATCCTCTGAGATAACAAGACCTGAAAAGAACAAACAGAGAGGAAAGTTGAAAAAAGCAGTTTCACTTGGTCTTTCAACTGGTCAGAGAAGGAACTTTGATATCCCATCTATTTCAGAGCATCAAAACATTCCCTTAAGGTGGCTGAACACAGTTTTCCGGGCAGTCAGCGGTAACTCGCGTGACGGCGCGCATTTTAAAAACTCCAACTGCTTTAAGAGGTAGTAACATGAAAACACAATGTCATGTCACTGATCACCAAAAAACGAACGGTTTTTTACCTGTTTTAGCATCTTCTTTAACTCTTCTCCTCTCGTCCTTAAATGCTTTCATCCATTTTTCCCTCTGAGCCGCCTTTTTCGTGTAGAATATGTACCACTTTTCCTTCTTGAAGTTATAGATTTTCCATGCGTTGTTAAGTGGTGATCTGTCTAACGTTTCTAAAAACAAAAAAGGGATCAGCTTGTCTTTTTATTCCTTCCGTTGATGAGGCAATTACGCCTTTAAATTGCTAATTATAACACTGTGCCTCGTTCAGTTGTTCCCTTTCCAAGTGATCCTCTCCTTTCGTCCCCGATCAAAGCGAGAACGAGAATCACAAGGCCGGAAGAAAGAGAAACCCTGGCAGCCGAGCGAGCTTGTCGTAACTACGATCTAGGTTGCGCACGTAATACCACACTTCCGAGACCGCGTCTGCAGCCACGAAAAGGTACTGTTCAGTAGTAAATGTAAGTGGCTTTTTTTCCGAGTCCTCCGCAAACAAGTTCATATATGCTCTTGTATTAAGTTGCTGTCTGAGTCATTATTTCTCGTCCTATGGTCAAGCCATAGAATTTCTTTCAGATGAAAACAAGAAATAAATTAAAGTAGTTGTACCTTCTCCATCTCCCAGCCAAATCACGGTGCAGTCGTCCATGTCAATTCTCCCTTTGTACGTTAGGCCATTTTTCTTTAATATATCCTGAAAGACAAGAGAGAGAAATCTTTAGAATGGGTTTTAATCTTACCCTCCCTGTGCTGTTTTTGTTCATGTGCCCGTGGGCCGGTTTGATGTAGGGGATAAGGGAATACTGATCTTCATGAGTTAGAATAAACAGTAATGGCGCAGTAACGCTAAATGACCATTTGTGCTTTAGGATTTAAAAGAAGACTAGATAGAAATTCAAGATATTACGGCGGACATAGCAGTCGTCCTTTCATTTACCACAGAATTATAGCTCGACAAAATCCTCCAAGAGCCACCGTAGCTCGCTAGCTACAAGCCAGAACACACTGAGAAAATTTCCTAACCCGTACATTTCGCTAAGCCATTTCTTTCTTTCTTTTTTTCGTTTTTACCTTTTTGCAGTACACAAGTTGATGATCAAATAGGAACATGACACGATCCTGAGAGCCTCCTTTTGAAGTCTTGATAACATCTCCAGAGTGGATCAGCTCTGAGCTTCTCTGTAGGACATCCTCGCCCTTTATTAAGAAAAACCAAAATATGTAACATATATTATACAATTCCCTTATTTACCCTCGGCAGTATTTAGAGCACTAATGCTAGTGAGGCCCAGCAAATATCTGAAACAAATAATTCAAATTGAATTTAACTGAATCCCAACTGGCCGAAAGCAAACCAGCTGGCTATTTACAAGCATGGCCGAGGATTTGAACTCGGGACTACCATGAACAAATCCAGCTAGCGGTCAGGGCGGGACTTTCGAATTGCAAGTCCAGCGCTGTAACCGCTCGGCCACGCTGCCTAACTTTCAAAACAGCCAGTAAAGAGAAGGCCTTAGTTACAGTACTATCATTAAAGAAAGCGGTTTTACAATTATTGGCCTTTTTGTGGCTGCGTATGGAGGTGGCCTCATTCTCTCCAGAATGACCACTTCAGTACCTCTGTCCCTAAAGTTGTCGTTGTGGGAAGGCCCAGTTGTACTTTGCCATCAACAGTCGTCAGTAGTTGACACCAGTTGATCTTTCTCGAAATGGCTCATAATCCCACATACCCTCACTGATCATCTCCATGTACCTGCGTTCACCCCAGTCACCCCTCTCCCCTAAACACTAATGCTTACTCACCTCCCACCCCTCAATAGTACTTTGCCACTTGGCGATCTTGTTAATACTCTCAACTTTCCTTTTGCGTTCGTTAATCAACGACGCCACGTTTTTCATTGTTTCCAAGGCTCGCGACACAGTTTCGAAATCTCTGTGAGATGACAAGGTGTGCTTTTTAAGTTCCTGCACGAAAAAACAAACAAAAAAATTTCTATTTTCACAGGCCTTTCCAAAAATAATCGTAATGGTGTTTTGTAGTCATCAAAGAACAGTGCATAAAGTGAAATATATTTTCGTTGTAAGCAGGGATACCTAATTTAAAAGTGTCTGTATTATACGAGTGGAAGTCTCAGAGAACAGCTCAGCGGCTCTCTTAAAATGACTTGCTCATACATAAGTAAGACTAAATTAATGTATTATTAAAAATGAAGGCAAATCGTCTGAAATCATGACAGCGAAGACAACGGGAAGAATGGGTACTGTTCTGGGAAAGTTACTTGCAATTAATTTAGACCCGTACGTCTTTATTATGAGACGGGAGGCGTAAACTGATCACCGTCACTTGCTAAAGTTACCACTTAGCTGGTTATAAGAGACAAAATAAGGACCAGTCATTATTGTTGATTGTTAACTAACAACATGAAAGTACATTTGTAAGCTTACCGCTAACTGCAACGGATATTTGCAAATCTTTTGAACTGGCGTCAGTAAAAATCCATCCAGCGATATGCTGATCATATCTCGTAGAAGACGGCAGGCCTGCAAACAAACCAAAAAAGATGATCTTACATTCTTATCACAGTTTGAATTCTGATCAGTTTAATAGCTCATTTGATTAGCTAGGATACTCCTCCTTGCCATGCCTTGTGTAGCATGGGGCCTGAGCACGAGCTGGGTCGGACATGCGCAGTTTAGTAGACTTACGACTCGTGTAACTGGTGTGCTAGTTTAGTAAAGTGATTCGAACGCTAGTTGTGTTAATTGTGTTACACTTGATCTAGTCTACTTCTACTTGGCGTTTGTACAGACGCGAATCCAGGACTTTTTGCTTTGGGATCGGGTGGGGGAGGTAAACTTGTAAGGTTAATGGCCGCCGGGTATTCCCCATATTGTCGCAATCACGTTTTTCGCTGGTGGTGTTTTACTAGAGTGGAACTTCGATATAACAAACCTCTATATAACGAAGTCCTCGATATAACGAACGATTTTCTTCACTCCAGTAATAGTAACATATATGAAAAAAGGACCTCGATATAACGAATCCTCGTTATAGCGAACACAATTTGCCAGTCCCTAGGCCCTTCGTTATACTGTAGTTGGAAAAGTCGTTGCAGACTTGTACATAATGTAAAGGCTCGTTAATAGATGGTGGAGAGGCGAAGTGGTTTTAGGTAAATGTCCTGTTTCATAAGCAAGGCTGGGTAACCTACCTCGAAAAACTGTTTGTATTTGTTACTATCACCCAGCGTCTTTAATTCCGCCATTGCATGTGGATGGTTATTGCAATATTCGGAGTAAATTTCAAAGCCTTTTTCCTGCAACGTGAAACAGAGAAATGCATTTGGTAAAAAGTCCTTGGACCTTCTAAATTGTTAGTTCATTAAGGAGGCAATTACCTTTTTACAAGTCATCTTGGAACGTGACGGAGATTTTACATCAGCAGTTGACCCAAAAATTATTTTCCGAGTTAAATGGTTAAAAAAACCTTCGACAAAAACAATCGCTCAAGCACGAGCAAGAGTTAGCCATCGTGCGCGACCCAACACTTCTTCGATTTACAAATGGAAAGCTTACTCGAAGCTAATGAAAAATAAAACAGCAAAAGAAACTTACGTTGGTTAAAAAGACGGAGCCAATCTCAGAAGCACAGGGATCATCTTCCACAAAACACTCCTCTAACTGTCTCAAGATTTCTCGATGGAACTCATAGATCTGCTCGATGTTAGAGAAGATCTTTGCAATTTTCTCTTCAGTGAACATGTCTGTTCTTTTGCGCGCTTGTTTGAGGTAACCCTGTAAAAGTAATGACAAGGAGGTATTAGAACTGTGAAACCACAAACTAAGTTAGTTATTACAAAGCAAAAGCCATGAACAACTCAGCAGAACTTGAACTAAACACGTGCGACCAGTTGCCAACCCGGTGGGCACGCCTTGGAAAAACATAACAACCGTGGGGAAACAAACACCTGAAGCTGCGTCTTAGGGTAGACAATACGCAACTACGATGGAGGTCAATAAAAGTGATATTAAAAAAACTGGCGACCTCACCCCTCCCATCCCAAACAATGTTGAATTTGGAGCAAAATGGGTGTAAATGAGTCCGTTTGGGGTCACAACATTGTTGGGGGGAGTCGGGAGGGGGGAGGGTTAAGGGATGAACCCTATGTAACAATTACTTGGAAGGGTTTTCCCACCGTTTCCCAAGTTCTTTAGACTTCCATTGTAGTGTAAAGTGACGGAAAACACTTCCCCATGGCCAAGTAAGAAAACGCGCTGTCTGTATGAAACGCGGGAAACACGTCACCGGCGACACAACACGAAACCAACAGGCAAGCGAGGGAAAACATGCAGCCAGTGCCAGCAGCAGGTATAAAGCGCGAAAAATCATAGCTAAAGGAAATGCATGTTTATGCGCAAGTTAGGGTTAACTCCGTTAATTGTTTTTTTTTAATTGTACCGCGATCTTCCGTTTTTTCAAATCTCTAGTGTTTAAAAACAAACTCTCCCTTACCTCTACCACATCTTGCAGGTTTTTAACATAATCTCTCTCCGTGCTCAGGATCTCTAACACAACACGTGACCTAACCACTGCGTCAGACAGAAAGCCCTCATTGGTTCCCTTCCTCGTTCGAACAGGCGGTGCAAGTTTTGTTTCGTCGGCGTCCAACGTCTGAGACACCCGGACCTAGAAAAAACAAATTGTTAAACGGCAAATTCCGAGTTGCCCCAGGCCTCTGTTTCAAAGCGAGACTAAGTGCGAAGCAATATGCTATGAAATGATTTTTTACCCATGGAAATAAAAATCATTATCACAAGAACGAGGTTGCATTTGGCCTCGTTTCGCCAAAGTGAGGGTTTTTAGAAATTTGAAATGGACTATTACTGCGGTGTTGAGAAAGAAGATAGTGTGGTGTAGGTGAATGTCTTCTCTCATCTCTTAGATAAGAGACTGCTCTATTTTATTCATTCTTTAAACTTCAGCCTTGGTGCAACACAAGCACAGTGAAACCTAATTTTAACAAACCCCTTCGACAACGTGAATCTAAATCTAAAATAATAAGGATTCTGGAAAGTTCTTTTCCCCACGTAATATTTATTAATAATTAAAAAGGAAACATTTATACTCGCATCGCCTTCGCGCTGTTGTTGTTTTTCTTTTTTCCATGTTTTTTGTCAGCCGTCGGTCATCTCTCTATTAGAAAACGTAATTCAAATCTATCCTTTATGCGATATTTTTTCTTGGTCTTGTGAATTTGTGAAAAAAGACCCAACCGCGCAAGTGTCAAGGTTCAAATGCAATGTGCATTGAAGTGAGAAATTAGACAAAGTGGCAAGACCAAAATATCGCGATAAGTTATTCTGTGTTTTCACTCACGTGGTCAGCATCTATGCAAATTTATTGGAACAAAAGAAAGCGTTTACATAAGAGAAGAGTTCAACTCCCACAGGACTGGTTTGGGACACAAACATGGCCGCCGTTTCATTGTTTTGGGACACAAATATGGCCGCCATGACGTCATGTGAAACACACAATAGGCGAATCTGTACTTACATTTTTTGTCTCATTAGCATATACCTTTCATTCTCTGATCAAGGTATCAAAATAAACTCACTGAATATCGAAAGAGCATATCAATTTCAGTTATCTGAGAAAATTTGAGCCTGATATACCGAATGGTTACGAAGAAATTATCTTTGAAAAAACCCAAACTTTTCAAAAAAATGTATGGGCTCATTAACGTTTTTGCCACTCAACAATTTTGCAGTTTTCGATGACTGCTATTTCCTTCGTCATCGGGTGCAAAGAGCGCAAATTGTTCAAATTAACCAACTCTCTCAACTTTTGAATTTATTTTTTGCATACAGTGACGTCTTCTAGGAGTTAACTCGTATGCTAATGAGTAAAAATGTAAACAATGACGTCAGCAAAGATTCGAATGTAGAGGCAATTGCGGGATGTACAATATCTTTGTCAGTACAACCGTAAAGACATTTAGTTCCCTACAAGTTGTCTTTAACAGGCCAAGCCGTAACATTTACTGAAAGCCCGGTTTTGCAAGGTTTATACCCTGTGACATAGTCTACACGTTTTATTTACTCATATTGGTGTTATTCTAGCTGTACGTACGTACTGCGTACCTACATTTTTGACTTACCCGAACAAACGGTGCAGGAAACCATCCCACCTGATCGCCCACTTGGCCAAACCACCAATCACATGACGTCATAGTTAGAACGGTGATGATGTCACCTGCTTGGAAACTCAGCTCTTCAGGATCCATGGTCACGTGATCCCACAGTGCTTCAGCGAAAGCCTCTGGCACTTCCATCTTTGGCATAACCGGGAACAAAACGGAAAGCACTTGTTAATAAGGGGTTTACAAGAAAAGACTTGCGTCGCTAATATCGAGCTACAAAGTCTAATATCTCTACAATCTGATATCTCTAGTGTGTTTGAAAGCACGAGTTTTGGTTTTATCTGCGTTTCTTCTGACGCGTGCAACGTTCTTCGCTGGCTCTTTGAAGATGATGGCAAAGATAAGCAAAGAATGTGCACTCAAGCAAGTTTTTCTATTTCCTTTATAGTGGCTATAAACAGAAGGGTATAACCCAGTTTCAGCTAAGAATTATAAGATGCCAAAAATTCACACTGCAATTTGTATAACATTTGTAAACCAACGACACAGTACAAAGTAAAGTTCAAAACGTTTTATTCCAGATTCAGTAGCGAAGACACGTCTGTACATGAAAATAATCCTATCGCGTGTGACTATTCAAATCAAACCTCTTCGACAGTACTTCACATTCCGAGTGCTATCCCTCTGTAAATGTTTTGCAATATTTCTTAACTTTTTATTTTTGGCTCTTTTTGCGGAGAAAGGGATGTGAAGAATTTAATTTACAGAGTCAAAAATTACAACTACATAACGTCGCCAATGTTAATTAGCACTCAGAGTGCGGTGGGAAAGAAAGTTATCTGCTCTCTAGTCATCAGAAATCTATGCACCTTTTTTTCCGCGTTGGCCTCTAAGCGTAACCACTAACACAAAAACGACATCCTGATCACAGTCTCCTTGTATTGTATGGTTATATTTAATGACTAAGACGTCTGCCATGCTCAAACAGCTTCCTGACCTATTTAGCAAGTTCGTCAGAACTGCCTCCCAATTTAGATTCAAGAATTTAGAAAACTGAGTGCTTATGTCAACCAATGCAAAACCTAAAAACAGTTCCTGAGCCAACTTCTAACCATAACTATCACAGAATCAAAACGCCCTGGTGCAGTTTTCTGACTTCAAATGCCTAGGAAGCACCTACCTCCAACAATGCTACCCAAGACAGTGAGCCCAAATATAGCTGAATGGGAAATGCAAGTGTCTCGGAAAACCCAGACAGGCTATGGAAAATCCAGCATGTGTCTATTAAAGGCTCTGTTTAAGGTCTCTATAGCTGTTGTCTTTTTTCTCTCCTATATGCCGCTGAAACATGGACTATATATCACACCTATAGTAAAGAACTGAGTTCTATGCTTATATGATGATATGAAGGCATTTAATTGATAACAATAACAAGCAAAAGTCCGGCTTTTACATGACTTAGAGCAAATCGAAAACTGTGTGGAAATCGGCCTCGATCCTGCTTTATTGCACTTAAGAAAAGTGTTAGCGAATTTGATTGTTGCAAAACGATTGGTCCCAAGAATGCACTTAACCATAAAACCATGGAATCTACCACAGGGAAATACTAACAATGTTGTGGTTTATTTAAACTAAAGGATTTTGTTGGCAAACGTTTGACTGACAATGCTACACAACAAAACAGACCACAAAAACAGGAAAGTAACGCGAAGTGCTTCAAAAATAGATCACACTTGTCAAGACTTCCTCGAAGGGAAACTAAATCGTGCTTGTACGAGGTCGAACCTGCGACCACCCAAAATGCCAACTACTGAGATGGCCACATATAGGGGGTCTTAATCGCTTCTGAAAGTTTCCAGCTACTTTGTTGACTGGGAAAAGGTATTTTACCTAAACGGAACCTTGAACAAGGAGCGACCAGGTGTCTCACATGGAATTTCGGATTGTACTCAGTAGTTACCAATTTAAGTTTTCCGTTTTTCTCGATAAATAAAATTCAAAATTATCACTTACAAGAAATTATTCAGAAGGTGATTTACCTAGCGTGCAGTAGAAGTTTACTGCAAATTTTATTCTAGGTTTTGTCGCTCACTAAGAGAGAGACGTGACGTCGGCATGTTAAAAGCCGCCATTAAAAACAACAGCCAAACTTTAAACATCTAGAGGCATCCAATAAACTTGAATTTGCCGCAAAAACGTAAGATAGCACTTGCTCAACATCAAATAAATGAGTTTTTTCCGATAATAACGCCAAAAATCATGAAACAATAAAATATATTTTTCTACACATGCAGGCACATTTGCATTTCTAGTCACGTTCGGCGCAGAGTAAGAAATTATACCAATTGTTAATGAAAAGAATTCACTGAAAAGCAGAAACTTAGTCAACAAATTATCTGGCGTTCAAATATTACGATCCTTCAACAGTTTGTCTATTTAGCAGCTTTGGAAATTTCAATGCTCCTTAAACCCTGAATACAGTAATTAATCAGAGAGAAAATTAAACCATATTAACGACAATATTAGTTCCCCATCGATGGTTATTTTTGGTCAGATTTTTACTTTCTGACGAACTTGTTCGGTGTAAAGTCAAAGAAAGAAAGTGTGCAAAAAAGTGCGCGGAAAAAAAATGCAAAATTGATACCGGAAAAATAATGTACAATATTAAAATCAGACAACAATCTATCATTTTGCGGTCGATTGCAATTTTAATTCTCGTTATTGTCGTTAGTACGTTTATTATAGTGCTAATTAATTTCTAATGATGAAAACTAATTATTATTTAACTAATTATATTATTAGCACAGTCGACTCCCGGCAACTCGACGAACCCTCCTTAGCTCGAACCTCCCGCTAACTCGAAGCAATTCTCTCTTTATTTCCCCTCAGATCATTTTCTACATAATTTTACCCTCGATAACTCGAACTATTCGACTGTATATGAAAACTAATTAGTTAATGTACTTCAACTTTAGAGAATACTTCTTAAATGTGTTCATGAGCTGTATTAACATTTCACAGTCGTACAGCCATTAAGTGGTTGAAGTCATTTGGATCATGTGTTAGCTTGTGTTACTGAAGCAATACCCATGAACAGTACTGCCGGTCTCTGGATAGTAGACCCAGTAGACAAAAGAAATAGGATTTTTGTATTCTAAGGCCTTTAAGTAATTGGTAAAGAAATACTTATCTAAAAAGCTGCATTTCCGACAAAACTTTTACAGTTAAATGAAGAGTTCTGTTCTGCGCATATACTCAAGTCAAAAGATTAACGAGATCATAATCAAAAATCGGCAAAAATTAAATTCTGCCCAACCACCGCCGTTTCTTAAATGCTTGTAAACAAGGTGATGTAAATTTGAACTTCAAACAAACCGAATGCAAATTAAGGCTATGTATAGACGCTTTGAAGTTTGAAGAAAAAATTCCCACGTCTATGACGATGCATTAGACCATGGTGAATTGAGTCAATTGAGTATGTAAAGGCAAAAACATTTGGAAGTTTCTATGCTCTCAATTAAGGCATGCTTCAAAAATTCATAGAGGGCGCAAGGCCATTCCGTAGAAGAAGACACGGGAAGCAAAGTTACGATCAAATACAATAAAAGACTTAAAAGCGAACGTCTATTTATAATCGAACTTGAGCTGTGCAAAGTCGATTGTTTACATAACAATTTGAGCGCCTTTTAGCACCCAAACAAAAATATGTTTTGCCTTCCATGATAATTGAAAGTTAATTTGCAAAACTGGCGCGTTATTAGGAACATTTAATTAAATTCTTGCAAGAACCCTGCCATTCCCAAATCGAATGCAACATAATCATTCAAATTATTCGTTTGGCCTGTTGTTAAGAATGATCTGTCTTAATCGAGCTGCTGTTTACTAGCGGTATTTTAAAATGTAAAACTGGAATGCACGAGTTCTTAACCGATTAAATTTAATGGAGGTTTAATTAACGCCTTCACAGCTTCATAGGACAAAGAAACAATTTGCGGCTATGATAATGAGTTTTTCCGACCGAAGTTATTGCTCTTGTGTTCAGAGCTGGATGACTGGTTTATCAGTATCTCAATTTGAGCTCTGTACCTCCCACCAAGATCAAATCGGTGCAACATTTACTAGCTAACATTGAATCGCATTTCCCAACGAAAAATTAAAAACACACGAGGCTACCAAGAATTGCACTTCTCATCGCCTTTCGTCAGAAACAGCTTCGACGGCGAGACTTATTCAGTCTTCTTCTAATACGAGACTGTAAGCACATTGAAAAAACCTTTACAAATACTCGCTTATGTCGAAGGCCTTCAAAAACAGGAAATAGTCAAAATGCAAGACCAATTACTTAATTCATTCCACCACAGAAATCTAAATGTAGCCGTTTAGTTACAGGCAAATTCAACGTTGTTTAATAGAATTAAAAGGGCAAATTATGGTTAATTAACTGTTAAATTGTCATTATCAACTTCCTAAGCACAGAATAAAGTGAGATAATAAACCCTGGTATCTTTGTGGTATGTGATACAAATTGGAGCCAAATCTTGACCAGAAAATCGACACTTTCCAGAGCATGGCTAGAATCTGACCACAGTGCTGATAGGTCAGATTGAGGTAGACAAATATCACTGCCAGACCTGGATTACAATACAGATCAATACCTCAAAATTGTAATCCACGATTAGACGTACCATCCGTGAGTTATCTTACCTCCTAAGCCGGTATCTGCCCTAGAAATATCAACAAGAAGTCCGAATACATGAAGATGTCAGAATTGTCATAACTTCTGCCTGGTGTCACAGTCGGAGAGCTCCGATCAGGCACGATGCGTTTTACAAATGATACCTCGAGACCGAATACAGCGTGAATGGAATTTCAGTCTTGGTATTCAGTAATTCATGAACACTCCGACCATAATGACACGCGCTTTACTTGCAGTGACACGTTGGAAACATGGCTGACATCAAAGCATTGAAACACGATCTCTATATACTCCGTTTTGTTTACTCGCTTGTGTCAAAACCGTGACAACAATTTAACTGTTTAGCATCTTCCACACCTGGGGTTTAAGGCGAAAGTATCAAAAAATCGCATCATGAATGTTACCGAAAAGCACGTTTCAGTGTTTAAATTCGCATTAAGTAACTCGATTCCTAAGCTATGGTGACAAAGAGTAATGCAAGAGATTACCTTCGAGTAGTTCTGTACAATCTGTTCTTTGACATTCGCTGTTCAGCACTAAGGTATTAATTAATGTTTTATTTGTTCTTTAGGTAGAATGCAGAGCGTATAAAATTATTTTACGCCTTTGTAAAGATGTTGCTTACAACAGCGCTGCTTTTTTTCTATTCTGCGACTTCACAAAGACAAGAAAACAACCAGTCTTTGAGCAGAACGATCAATAGCTCCCTTGGGGATTAAAAGATTAAGTAAATCAATAATTATATAATAGTAACTGATTTACCTAGTGACTGATTTTCAAAATCATTTACAGCCCTTGTACCTCGTGCACGAAAAAGAGGAGAAACATCTGAGATTACTGCTTTTAGTTATTTTAAGAAGCATTCGCGTCGATCAATATAAATTGATAAATATCTGAGCCTTAGTCAACGTCAGGCAGCCCATTTTAAGAATGTAGATATGTTTATTGCCTTTTAAAAAACCGTAAAACATGCCAATCAAGTTTTAACTAATGTTCACCGCAAATGCTTTTCTCTGTCCATTGATGTAGTTTATCACATATTGTTATATTCCCTTTTTTCAATGAATTCTTCTCTTGGTCTTCTTTTTAGTCAAATGCTAGTTATTTGAAATTAAATTTCAATGGGGTACAAACTTTAAACTTATCAAAAAGAGAATTTTTGAACATCTGAACTGAATTCTTCACACTATGTTACTTTTAATCATGTTTAATTATAACTTATTATCGCCTAGCAAAATCTTCCTTTCGTAATGCATGGAAGCAGATGTTTTCTTCCATTTGGATAAAAATATAGAAATAATGAAAATAAGGTGCTATTTTTAACATCAGACATGTCGACCTCTTCAGGCTCAAAAAATATCAATGGAATGCTTCTCCTTCCACAGATTATGGGGTTTACAGTTGTGGAGGACTTCAACATCGCTGATTTTCGCCAAAATTGCCCAACTCTTTAATCCTAGTTGGCCCATTTTCTAAGCATGCTACAAGCATGTTTTGGACAACTTAGGCGTGTGGCTGGCTCAAAAATAAAGCTTTACAAGCATCATAAAAGTTGGAATGTTGGATACTTGTAACAGCCAAATTTAGATTATTAAAACCACTTAAAAATGTCTGGACAGTTTTGCTCAATATTAATAAAGGGAACCGTCAAGAGCTCATACATCGTACTAATAGCTTATTGCTCCCATAGAATCCATGATGTAGGTGCAGTGAGAAAGCAAGCAAAAAAGATTGAATTTGTATTTTTTTTTTTCTTGTATTCTGTCGGGGGCAATTTACTCAAGGGACTTATAACTGGACCAACACAAAAATACTTGCAATTTGTTTAGAAACACTAGCTTCCCTTTCTCTCCCAGATCATGTTTTGATGAGATAATTTATCACTAAACCTTACAGCTCGGTGGATGAAATTCTAAGGTGTTACCATTCAAATGAAACCTCTTTAGCAGAATTTATTTTTTTCGGACTTAACAAAATCACCTTAACAATCCGTCATCGTATTTTGTATACAAAGGCATGCGAATCAATGATTTCCAGTTACTTAATGATTCCATAATCTTGTCAAATAGATAACCTACTGGGTTTAGTTGACCTTAGGTGATTTAACTTTGCAATCAGAACATTCTTTCAGAACACTTGAATGTTCACAGAGGCGGAAAATACAAAAAAAAAAACAAAAGGAAGTTAATCTATCTTTGTCTACTTTCAAATTAATGATAGCAATTCAGAGAGAGGATAAATTATTAGGCCAATAATTTAGAATGAGCTCTTAACTGAAGTGATTCACTTGATCTAGAATTAAAAAGTAACTTAAAATAATTGTCCTTTTAATCTTTTTTCTTGACCTTCCTGTACTTCAATCTTATCACGTTAATAAAATTTAAAAAATTAATTTGGTTACTACTTGATAATGTGACAATTATAAATTAGAAAACCACTTTGATTCATATCATCCGCAAGGAACCCAGAAAAAAATTCTCACCCGGGGAATCTTATTTCTGGGTTCCGTGAGGTGGATTCTCGTTACTGCGCTTTTCCAACTAATGTTTGCGTTTTTCGCCGCAGTCAATCATCCAAGCGGGCCTCTTAGGAAACAGTAATTTACTTCAACGGGTACAAAAGGTCATGGTTTGTGATTGTGATTGGTGGATTTCGATCCGTTTTGTGTGTTTGTGTCTTTCAAGGTTCGTTGCTCGTGATCGTAATTTTGATTGACGTCAGCGAAAAACGCAATTGTGAAGGCGGCTTTCGAACTTTAGAGTTCGCGTGTTTTTTGAAAAGCGCAGTTAAGGGATTTCTAAATATATTTTAGTAACAAAAGAAAAATCATTGACAACCTACCTCATCATCATCATCATCATCCTCAATTTCATCATCACTGTTTTCCCCTGTTTGTGAAGACCAGTCCACCTCAGATAGGGAAGCTCTCTCCTCTGGGATAGGAGAATTCTGTGGGATACCACCAAGATGCCCTGGAACACTACGAGAACGATTTAAACTCACATCAAAGTTACTAGGGAAGGACACTTCTGATGCCATTGAGAAAGTGCTGCCAAGATCATTCTCAGTAAACGATGATTCTGAGTTGATTGACTGCTGTGAGCTATTACAACTGTTACAGCTACCAATGCTGTTGGATCTCTGCAGCAAATGTTGAGGAAGTCGAAGGAATGACTTGTCCCCATAGCCACCGTAAGAGTGACGCTTACCCATGTCAATCATCTCGTTGAACACATTGTCAACATATGTTAGTGACGTAGTGTGTTTCATCATGTTTCTTTTGATGATACTTCTCTTTTTCCTCAGCACGACTTCTGCCGTGCATGCAGGCAACTGTTCAAGGCTTTGGATCCGCGGCCTTACATAAGGAGGACTAGTGCAAATCGCAGGACTCCCATTATTCTTGTCTAGCTGGCTGCAAGACACAGAGCGATTAGACTCCGTCATAAGCACCTGCTGAAGTGGTGACTTTGATGGCATCCTTGCGCTACGAGAGCGCTGACGTTCCTCGGGTTGTTCAAGGTTCAAGTTGCCGCACTTTAGTATTCCACCATGTTCATTGTAGCTCGAATAATCTTGAGAAATTAAAAGCGGCGACGGAGTTTTTTCGCCACGGCTTTTTACGGACAAATTGTCATTATCAAAACTGTTTTCAGCATTTAAGCTACAAGAGGAATTAAGGCTATCCGTGCTGTCTGAGAGCTGGTTAATTGGCAGAGTATGACTGGTGTGCAGTTTTCTGATATCAGGAAAACTGTGATACATTGTTGAATTGCTAATCAAAGGTGATAATGACTGTCTTGGTGAGTTTGGTAAACTATTCACTTTATGACTTTGTATCTTTTTCTCAGCCAATACGTCTTCGCCAGTACAAATCCTACCTAATCTGCTAACAATTAACTCCGGTGAATTATGATCACGCAAACTGTGTATATTCTCTTCACCAACGTTTGTTTGTCCCCGTGATGTTTCAGAAAGCGTTGGGGAACACGGTGATGATTGTAGAGAATCTGTCAACTCGCAACGTCTTTTCACGCAAGACAAACACTGCCGTAGTTGAATTGACCCGTCTTTCTGTGTTTGTTCACAGTTCGCAGAACAAAAGTGCTCTTCGCAAAGTTGCTCTTCAATGTTTACTCTCTCGCTGGATAAACTTCGTGTTTTGTCGCAAGCAAGTTTATCCTCTGTGTTCCAGTTTACATCCAAGTGATTTTCCGTGTCCGTGATCCTGTCGACTGTCGATTTAACATCGAAAAAATCTCGCGCATGATCGTGTTTAATATGAAAGGTATTAATCATTCGTTTTCCATCTTCAAGCGCTTCACTACCCTCGTACAAAGAATTAAATTTGTCCTTTGTCAAGTGATTATCCGGACTGTTGCTCTGTACAGGATAATAACTGAGTACTACATTTTCAAGTTCTTGATCATAACTCTCCAGAAAATCGCTTTCCTGAATGATAGGATCTGCCTCACCATCTGTTGCATTTCGATAAAATGACTTTCCGTTTCTCTTAAAGGACCGAAGAAATTCCAATTTCATTGTCGCATCTTTCGGATTGAATTTTCGTGGTTTTTGCTCATAGGATGAGTTGTTTCCCATATCAGTTGTCAAATCCCCGCAATCTCTACAACTGCTGTTTTCCAGTGGTAGAGTTCTCTCGTCCAAACCTTTTGACTTGCACCCAACAACGTCCTGTTCAATTTGATCGCAATTATCGTCACCCGGAGCAATATCTGGCTTCGATTCAGAAAAAAATGACGATCCAATATTTGATGAGTTTTCATTAGCCGAATATAGCAGCGAAGGAGGAGCTGAACGTCTTTTGTGTGCGTCACACTTCTTTGCGGCTGGTCGGGTTATATTGGCGACTGTTTCGTATGTTTCAGGAGAGCCACTTGAAAGGGGTGAAGCTACTTCTGCGCGGGCTTTACACCCCAAGGAACTTGAACGACCTGTCACGTTTTGATAATATTCAGAACGCGTATCATTTCTTCCTGATTGAGCTGACAAACGAGGCACAAATTCCGCAGTAAGAGCCCTTTCAAAAGCACCACGGGAATTTTCGCGGTATTCTTCGACACGAATGCAGGGTGGAATTGAGGATACCGTCTTGGATTTTTCCATTTGAGGGCTGCAGGGATCCAACGAATTGTCCATAGAAAAAGCTCTCGGAAGGGTCCTTTTTGGAAAAATCAGCGATCCTTTTGAACGTTTCAACGAGTAATACTTACCTCTCTTGAAATGAGAGTCGTAATCTCCAAAGGAATCAATCGATGAAGTGCTAGCAGCGATATCTGTTACCAGAGTGTCCAAATTAATACCATGATCTGTTGATAATCCTTTCGATACCTCGATGTGCGAGGGCGAAAAAGACTGACTTTTCCCACGGTTGTTTTTATCTTTTGACTTGTTGGATCTCTTAAATAAATTTGTTAGTATACTCAAGCTCTTAGATCTTGAGAGCCTTGGTCTTTCTGTGTTTGTTTTGTCTCTCTCAGGTTTGGATCTTTGTGATCTTTTCCCTGAGTTTGATGCTTTTTGACCGCAATCTGCCAGCTCTCTGACGTGTGCGTTACTCGAAGAAGATTCCGCCGTAGTTTTCTTTTCTTTTCGATTATTATTCGCGTTTGTTTTGTTTTTCTCATATTTCTGCTTGTCCAAACTAGATTTGTCAAATGATGTTTTTCTAGTCGGATAATGTGAGTGTGAATTTGTTTTGATGCCATTATCTTGTTTGTGTGACACTGAGTTGTGTTGTTCCCTGGTCAAATTTTCCCGTTTCACGTGCCTCGTCGAACGATTCGCTCCATGGATTCGGTTGTCTTCTGAAAGATCGCGTTTTACTTCATCAACAGATGAGGCTGTTCTCGGTGAATATCCTCTCTTCAATCGCATGGACTGTCTCAGAGTGCTTTGAAAACTATGAAGCCGTGATTTCCATCGCTTCGGATGTTGATCAGGTATTGCCATGTTAGTTTCAATTTCGTGGTTAAACGATGACATGCTCTTTCCGGCACAACGAAACTACCATTCATTTACTCAATTTCCTCCATCTTTAGGCTCCTTTGATGCAGCACTTAACAACGATTCCTACGTAAACAGATGTCAGAAATTTACACAATGTTATCTATAATGTCGAGATATCAAATAGTAAACGTTTACCACTTTCAAGCGCCAAGCTAGTCTGTTCTGCATAAACATAAGTTAAAGTAGTCCTTTCTTCTCAGTCATGATTCGTGAAATCGATATGAAAACGAGATTGTTCCAGTAACACAACCTCGCTATACATTTTCTCCGCTCTCATTTATGAGTAATAATGGATTATACCTGCGACAAATTTGTCATAATCAAAACCGTCTACAGAGCCGCATAAAACTTCTAAAACTATTCAATCCGGGATATATATTAAGAGATAGAGTCCCGGCCACACGGGATCGTGCACCCGTTTATGGAATAACATAAAATCTTTTATCAAGCAAAGAAGAAACAATTATGATCTCAAATTAATTATCGTTCTGGTGCCTTCGCGTCGATTATGAAGGTGCAACATTTTGAAATTTGCATTGCACGGGTCAGTGAAAACAAAGCCCCAATTACTATAAAGGATTTTGCTTTTACAAAACAAGACCTGCAATTGGTTCCCCGAGCTGCAAATACAAAGCAATTAGACAAGGTTCCTTTACCAGGATGACAATTAGGACATGCCATCGCGAAGTAATCGTGGGTAAATAAAAGGCATTGATGAAATCATCGTTATAAAAATAATTGTTTGTTTATGTAAAGGCTTACCAAAGAATGTGCTAATGAGCCAGAGATTTGCTAGCACCCTACGACATTGGTACAGCGCAAAATGTTCCTCGTGTTGCCGAAAGAAATTTGACAGAGATCGAGTGAGGCAAGTAGAACCAAGCGACTGGCCAACATAAATTTATTATCATTGTATGCTTCAAGAGCATGACTTCAAAGGTCAAAAATCTGGGCCGCCTACAGATCTCCACACGCTGTGATTCCTATACATCCCCATGGAGAATTAGAATAGTAGTCCAGCTGCTTATGACATTATGTAATATGTTATGGTGACAACGTTTGTTATTACAAACACAATACGCCCACTCAGAAACGGCTGTAAAAGCAAAAAGATAGCGTTGGCTATGACTTTTTTTAAAAAAGAAAAAAGTGGAGATAAGACATTTTAGATATCCTCAGAACAAGAAAAGGAAAAAATTATCATCAAATCAGTAAGATTTGTCCACTGACAAAAATGTATAGGAGCTCTAGCAAGGCGGAGCCAACTAGGAACATATATACTGAATTTGGGAACCTAAGCCCAGAAAGGCGGCCTTTTCACAGCGATGACGAATTCAATCGGAACGTTTTAAAAAAATAATAGAGATCATCATAAAAATCTTTACTTAATGAGGTTCGTCAGCGACCAACACGATATGATACGTTGGTGGGCGTTTGGTTTCTAGAGCAATTTTGTTTTCAGACTCAGTCAGATATAATAATATGTACAAGAATGGGTTACCATGACTGATTGACGCCGGCAATATGAGAAAACAATGCAACAAAGTCATTTCTACATCTCTAAGGGCTCGAAATAAGCTCTTTTTGTGTCCATGAAAAGAAAAAAATGAAGAGGAAAATTTCTCCTTTACCGCGATGATCTTTCATTTTGAACTGCGATTCAAAATATATAAAAGTTCTAAATTTTTCGTTTTCAGACAAACCTTTTTTGCTTATCCTTTATTTCTGGTGAAGGAGCTTCATTTTTATCACAAAACCCTTATTTCAAACCGTGGAATAACGGTTCTAAGACAATAAATCGGATATTCTGCCACCCGCCGGATGGTCAATGATACATCTTTTTTTTTTCTTTCTGTTATTGCATTATTTTTGGCTTTTCTTAACTGGCAAAAAAAGAGAGAGAGATATAGGAAAAAATTATATAAATTAATTAACGCTGAAATTTCGCGCTAAAATTAGGGAGTAATTTGATTTGATACTAATATTATAAAATCTCGTGTTCTCTGTGTAAAATTAAACCTGGGTTGTTGATCAGGGCATACCCAGACTTGGAACCACTCAGTCACGACTTAAGATCACTTCAGATCAACAAGTGTGAGTTTTTCCCGCAGGGATACAACACCGTTCTATATTCGAGACCGGTAACGAAGAAAAAAAATATTGTGAATTGAAACCGAAAAGAGAATGCTAGCTTTTACCTGTTCCGTTCCAAAAGAGCCTCATAGGCACCTATGGAACCTTTCGGAACGAAATAGTTATAATAGACCTTATTCACGCCATCTTTGCACGCGTTTTAGGATTGATCGGATAAAAGCAATGTCACGTGGTATTTCAGGGGGCAATCAAAGATAAAATTTGCCAATGCGAGAAATCGCAGTCGACTTTGTTTATTCTCTCAAAACGAAACGACGATTTATGGTCATGCAAGATGTACGGTTTGAGTTTCCACAAAATAAACGTCAGTATTCCTTGCTGTGAGGATATCTACAGTTGCTCCTGCATCCAGAAAAAGTAAAAATGATCTCTTCCACCCATAATTTGCCATTATCGTCTTTAATATAAAAAGTTGTTCATTTTCTGTTGTCAAGAATAAACAAACTCGACCGCGATTTCTTGCATTGGAAAAATTTATCACTTGCCTGCCGCCTGAGAAACCACGTGACATCGCTGTGATCCCACCAGTCCTTAAACGCGTGCAAAGATGGCGAGCATCGTGAATAAGGTCTATTGGAACAATTCAGGTACCGTTTACACGTAAAATTTTATCCACGCTTTCCGTCGTGTTATAGAAGTTGTTCCAGTTTTTTTGTTGCTGTAAATGGGTCTCCAGGTCTCCAGGTAGGCGGAACGTGCCCCTGTCCTTGCCCGTTCTTTTTTTCTTGGTCTTGTTCTTCTACTTATTTTTTGTAATCGCTTTTCGTTTGGCTCGTTCCTCACGGGATGGATTCTCGCATGGATATTGAAGACCCATGGGGCTCAGAGTAATTAGTCTGCAACAAAGCATCTCTCAAAAGACCGACAGATAGGACTGACCATATAGCTGAGAATCAATTGACGATCTCTAATTTATTTCTTTTCTGAAATATCAAATTGGCAATATTCAGTGACAAATACAAACTGGCCTATGTAGGGGCAGAGGGGATGTTGGAAGGGGTCCAGAAAACCACTGGTTGATTGAAATTGCGCAGTTTTAAGCAACCAATGATTTTCTGGGCCCTTTCTAACATCTCCTCTGCCCCTACGTAGGCCAGTTTGTATTTGTCACTGAATATTGAAATATGTTGGTGTATACACCAACACATTTTCAGACAATCAATTAATACTATGAAGGGAATATAGTTGTGTCATATAATCCTTTCTAACCCTCGTAACAGAGCGAACAACAGTCTTAGTTCAGTTCAGTTCAACTATCCCTCATTCAGGCCACTCCCGTAGCAATTAATATTATCACAATGTTCAAGTTAACTGCTGATTGTTCCGTTAAATATGTTTTTTTGTGTATGCGTTTCGAAAGCCACTAAGACATCAGAAAAATATAAGCATTAACCAACAACGCTGATCGAAACTTACCGACGTCAGATTATTAAGGTGCTTCTAAATCAATATTTTACCAGATACAGTGTTCTCCCTATCAGTAACCGGTAAATTTTTTCTCTTGAAGCAAAACTTCTTACCACCTACAACCGCTTGAAGGTTTACTAAAATTAAATACGCTGTTTTAAAAAATACGCAAGTTGTGATCCGATCCGATCCTCACACTGGAAAATGGATTAAATAAGGAAAAACAAAAAGTATATAGAGCTAGCTATTATCTTTGAGGTTTTTTAATTGCTGACTGGTACCTTTCAAAGCACTGCAGGCTAGCAATTTTTTCCTGGGCTTCTGTCATAATTCTAGGCTTTCTCGACTTCGACGCTCTCGCGACCTTCGTGCTGAACTTTCCTTTCCGAGAGGAAAGTTCAGCACTTTATGATTTGGCACGCCACATGCCAATACAGCCCTCCTATTTTTAAGTTCTATCTAAAACTTATCCCTGAATAGCCCTAACTAACTAGTACTTAACTGGCAAATATTGTACAAGAGGTCAAACGTTTCAGGCATTTTCCCCTTAATTTATAAGGATTTTACAGTTACTGTGAAGAAAAAATACGGACATATAGAAATTTTATATACTGTTTATTAAAGTGTTTATTAAAATGTGACTATGGAGCGTTTTTACATGACATCAAGGCGGCCATGGTGTTCCAAAACAATACAACGGCGGCTATGTTGGTGTCCCAAACCCAATCTCGTCACCAGAGCCCTAGCTTCCGCGTTATGGCATGCGCAATCCTGTGGAAGTTAAACTCGGTGTTTCATATGTAAACGCTTTCTTTTGCACAGATGCCGGCCACGAGAGTAAAAACGCTGTCTTTCTCCTTTTTTCTCGGAATACAGAGCCTCTTGTCGTTGAAAATGATTCATGCCAGGCCAAGAGTGGTTGACAAATTGTGACAGCAAGTTTGCAGTCTCGATTTCATAACACTGAAAACTTTTTTTAGGTATTTTTTTCCGTTTGACCACTCCTATTACTCAGATTTACCATTGAAACTGCTTTCTTGACCCATCACCGTGCTTTAATGAACTCATCTTCTCATGTTTTAAGACTGAGCTACGTCCACAAACAAAAATCGGTTGTTTATATTCACAATAAATGAAAACAGTAAATTAGCAATGTCAGCAATCTCGTGCTCACTTGAATCTCTGAACATTGAAGCAGTATCGCAAATTTTTACACTCACAACGACAAAGAATGATGTTACAGACAGGGGCGGTCGACATGTCTTCGTAGCGCTGGCGAATACAGGGGAAAACCGAAAATTTTGTATAAAAAGGACAATTACATGTAGTTTTCCAACATAAGAGATTTAACGTATGTAGACCATAAGATTTACGTTGAAATATTGCTGAATCCTCCTCAATTCTGTACTTCATATTGTAAATTTCTTATGTAGATTGACATTTTCCAATAGAGCTGAATGATTTGCCCTTAATATTTTGATATCAGCTGTCTGCTCTAAACTGTCCGACGCTGGCTATTTCACAGTATTTAAATGATGAATAGCAATCATTCAAACCCGGAAAATTTCGCCCAGCAGGTTCAGTTTTTAAGCAATGACTAATAAGCAGTTGAATTAACTTGCTGAAGAGAATTTGCTCGAACAACAATGCAAGAAGATTTCAACTCCTTACACTACAATTGACGTTCCCTTTTTCTAAGTGTAGATTAGCCCAAGATATGTTTGTAATGTTTGAAAGTCTATTATCAAGTTTACCCAGAGTAACTAAACACTTGTATTGGATAAAGGTCAAACTTAGTTCACGAACGTTGCTGGAAACGTTAAACAAACGTGAAAGATTATTGCGGGATCATCAAAGTTTCTTTTCAACTAATTTGTGGTGTTTCTCCATTCCTTATCATGGGGAAAAGTTTATTTCTGGCTTCAGAGAAACGTTTGATTAACGGAGTTATATCAGCCTAAACAGCCAGTACTCCTGGAGAACCTCTTCTGGGGCTTTAAACACAATATCTAATAGTTTGGAAGTGTTATTTTTAATGTATATGTAACAAGGCAAAGGTAACAAGCTCAATACTCTCAGTCTCGCACTTCACTACGAATAGTAGTCAGGAAAATCGATGAATATCAATTTGGGTGGCCTGTTAGAGTGAACCTTATCATAACTACCGTTTAGATCTTATGTTGCATTTCAAGAACCTAATATATTCCTCGCCAAACGACTGTCTCCTATTTAAAGGCGTCCAAAATCGCGCCTTGTAACAGACAAGACGGCCAGGACTCAAATAATGTGTAATCTTTATCCTTCACCACTTAAAAACCCCATTTACACGTGCTAAAAAATCAGCACGGCACGTCGAATTTTTGGCACCGTGCCTCGTTTACCCGTGCCGAGACTACCTCCCGGCGGTAGTCCCGGCACCCCTAAAATTTTGAGCACTGTGCCAAACATTTGGCGTGCCGTGCCGATTTTTTTGCTCGTGTAAATGGGGTTTAAATTGTGTTTTAATTTCATTGAACGAAGCTTTAAATTCTGCGCATTCTGCTAATAGTAGCCTACTTTAATCCTGACTTTTGAAAATGGTTTTGGACATTTTAAAAAAAAACACTTTTTTCGACAACGGAGTTTTTTTAAAAACGCATCCGTTTATGGATGGGTAAAAACAGATTCCCAGAACAAATACAGAGGAGGCCATTTATTCCTTTCTAGACAAAAATTGTTCATGGAAAGACTGACGAGTCAACGAAGCTGGCTTGTGTAAACGAAGAAAAGGACACTGATGTACAGAACTTTCCACAAAATTTGGAATTAGTACTAAGCAAAACGAACAAACGCAAAACGTAAACTAAGCTTTCTAAAACTCATCGTATTTAAAAAATGCAAAACGTAAATTAAGCTTTCTAAACATATCGTATTTGAGCAAGGAGTAACAGCTTTTGTTCCATATTTACACCGTAATTTTAAGGGAGTTATTATAACTCCAAAAATGGAGTAAAAGTCTTAGGTACAGGATAACCCCTTTTTTGAGGTTATTTTAACTCCTGATTTAACTCCGAATTTGGGGTCATTTTTACTCCTAAAAAAGGGTTCTTTTTACTTCCAGTCTGGAGTTAAAATAGCTCCGAAGTGGGGTTACTTTTACTCCTTACATGGGTTGTTTTTACTCCTTTTGGAGTTAATTTAACTCTGAAAGTGGAGTAAAAATTTTAGGTAAAGGATAACTCCTTTTGGGGGGTTATTTTGACTCCTCAATATCTGGGGTCAGGATAACTCCTTTTTGGGTTTTTTTTTTAACTCCTCAATATCTGGGGTCACTTTTACTCCTTTTTGGAGTTAAAATAAATCCCCAAAAAATAACTCCACTGTAAGGAGTTAAATTAGGCCTACTAGAGGAGTTATTATAACTCCTTGAAAATTACTGTGTACCGAGGAAAAATAGTCGTTTCGTGGGATGGGGAAGGTGATTGCCCTCATGGTCTTCGGAACCGCATACCTACTAAAATACCACACTCGGTATTCAACGATGAGATCAAAGCAAGTGTTCAGTTAAACCACCAAAGCTCTCTACAATCACTACTAAGTTTGCATGATTGTTAATTAACCATGCGTTAATTTTCCATTGTAATTAGCCTGCGAAAGCATCCGTTTCTCCTTCGCTCTTCGCCGCTGGGGACGTTTTCCAGCGGCGAAGAGCGAAGGAGAAACGGATGCTTTCGCAGGCTACATTGTAATATGTCTTGCCAATAAACACTATTAAAACAGCAATTTTCAATTCTGATCAGAGGCTTACTGGCTTGCCGCTCCTATCAAAACTCGCCGACACTCTCAAAAAACGGATGTGACTTACACATTATAGTACTTTTAACCTCGACCACATCTTTCGGATACTCATAAAACACCGCTTTTTGCATTTAATTCTACTACAACTGTCTACTATTAACAATCGTTACAGTCATGTCGGCCCCTCTCCTAGAACAATATCGCCGCTCCATAAAAAAGGAACTTTGTTATCTTGGAGGGGAAGGGGGGAGGGGGTGGGGTGTGAATTTGAAGAAAATAGTTTTTGAAAATAAAGATATAAGAGGTCTCCGAACGTTTTAATAATGATCTTAACTTCACTAGAGACGCGCCCGCGCGTGAAATGTCGACTTAAAAAGATGATCCACCAGAAAGAGCCTCAAGCCTTGAATAGCTCGCAATTTTGCTTGGCCTTCAGTATAGCATTACATCGTTGTTCTAAGCGCACATAGTTAAGCCTCTTGCAAAAAACAATCAAAGGCGTTTCCTGTATAGTAACCCATAACCGTATGTACCATCATGATTTCTTCTGATGGTCGACTTTTAAGGTTGCTTCCTGATGCGTTTATGCCCTCTGGCTCTGTTTTCGTACATCTTGGACATTCCTATTAATTTGACCACTTCCAATACACCTCAATTCAAAAAGCGGATTTAAAACTGACCATTTGCAAAAGCGGATTACAACATCCAAAAAAGGAGCTTAAATATCGACTTATAATGTTTACATTGGAAGGTTTTCTGGATTGGCAAGAGGGTCTTCATGTTTTAATATCATTATGCGGCGACTCGATGTCCAAGAATTTCGTACAGCACCGTAGATCGGAGGGTTCCGTGTGTTAACTTCCTTTTACTTACTTTTGCCTAGGAACGACCGGAGAATAACATCGTAGCGTTGTAACTCCTTACGGTCGGCCGAAAAGAGATAAAATAAAGCGTGCTTCATGGGCGTTAGAGGTTTGAGTTTAGTGCACTAACACTGGTTTTTCTTAACGGCTTATCCGTCCGATAGCGATTTATCCTATATTGTAGATTCTGTAGATAGCATCCTCCTAGCGGGAAGTTTAGGGAAGAGGGGGGGGGGGGACAGGGAAGCACCAATGATTTCTTTACGTTTGATTGCCCCGTTATTGTTGTTGTTTATATAATATTGCTGTTGAGCAAAGGCCCTTTACCAAGTGTGTATTTCTGTCTTGAACTAAATAGGAATAAGGGCTATCTAGAGGACAAGGGTGTTCACAAGAAAAATATAACTGAGGTTTCCCGCCTACTTCCACGTCATCTCTTTACCGTGGTGTTATCCTTTGATGTTTTTGTTGGAACTGGGGTAGCTTTTTTCTTTCGTTCTTTCCTTTCTCTTTGTCCTCCTAAAAGCATTTAATCTGCACTACTTGTATTGTTCCACTGTTATTAAATTATTTAATCTTCTCTGGTATATTTGGTTTGAGAATTCGATATGTAGCATGAGATGTTTAAAGGTTAAATGTTGGTCCAGGGGACGCTTTAATTTAACAAATAACTTCACCATCGCATCACCAGCAGTTGGCCGATATACCCTGGTTTGTTTATGTCGGAATATCTCATAATTTCCCTTTTTAAAAAACTAATAAAAATTCCATATCCCTCTGTAAAACGTGGAAAACAAAGTACCATTTGAAAGAAATGCTAAAGAGGTCACAAATTATCCGAAATGGCCACAGCATCGGGTTTCTTCCACGGACGATCAAGTAAGGTAACAGCCAAAGATCAGAGTCGTGTAATCCAAGTTTTTACCCACATTATTTTATGACTCATCTGCGGTACACTCGTCGATGTGGCTCAAACTAACATCTGAACAACAAGAAAACTGATCGAAAAGGACACCAATCAAAGTGAAAAAAAAGACCTTAATCAATGGGTTTTGGCTGATAGTAGTTCCAAATAACTCAAACAAACTTTCATGCACAGTTTTGCTTTCGTTTCAGCTGGTCTAAACTGACGAACTTGCACGGAAACGCTTGATGCGCAGGCCATCCGGCTATTTCTTTCCTACCCTTGTTCCTATGGATCCTGAGCTAACGACAGCTAACTTTTTTTTTAGCTTTTGCAACACTGTACATTGTATGGTCATGCAAATAAAGCTCGTTGTTGTTTTCGTATGTGCCGACTCTGTTGGTAGCCCCGGGCCGGTAGACCTGGCCAATATTACAGAAACGTCACTTAAATTTTCAGTTGGTTACGTAAAAAAGAATCTTAGAGACTGTTTGCAGTTTTCTTGATGGTTACAAGAACACATCCCCTGGTGTGTAATCCAAAGAATATGAACCCGATAATCACATCTACACGCGGACTATCACATGATAATTATACATTTTCTAAGCGGAAGACAGTCGTACAAGTAATCAATTATTCATCCCCACTCATTGAGACTTTTATCTCGGTTCCAGTGCGTATTTTCTCCCTAAATAAGTAATTTTACTTAGTACAAGTTTTATTTTGCTTGAAATACAGGACAAATACTAAACAAGCCGATTTTGGGCCAAAAAAACGGTACAGTCTGGGATGACTGCTAACGCGTAACAAGTATCGGAGATGGCCCACTTCAGTTTGTTGAGTTTGTAAACTACAAGATATATTCTAAACTTCGCGAGATAAATGGAAATACGTTTTACATGTGATTGCACGTTAAGATATAAACATTAAACGGTTGTTTTCTTACCTTCGCTTGAGTGCGTGACAAACAGCTAAAATCTTTATAGCCGTCATAATCTTTGCCAAGGTTGAGAGTATGCCCGTCGTCTCGCGGCTAGTAAAATTACCAGAATTCCTCCCAAATGCTTGTTCTGTAACTCTTAAAATTCTCCAACAAATAATGGCTGTCTCATTCAGCAAGATCCCTCAGCTCCTATATTTCCATGTCAAAGAATGTACCTCTCAGGTCAAACACTAAATTAGTCAACTAAGCGTATCCCGGAAATAGGATCTACTGCTTTGTCTTGGTTGGTTGAAGTTTTAATGGATATCAGTTTCTTGAAAAGATTATCCTGAAAACGTCAATCATAAGAAACAGATCTTGTTGCCGTGAAGCATGTTCCCTTTCGAGACACCCATACCGCCTTTGTTCCTGGCGGAAGAACAAAACCAGCGGAAATGACTAATGCATTGGGAATGATCTTATCGACCACGAAACTGGCTTTTTAGATGTTTCTCGAATAAAAACTGTAGCAGTATACCTGAGTATACGTTAATAACCGCTCGTTTCTTGACAAGAAATAGCCTCTTCAATTAAGCGGGTTTACAGGTAACGAGAAGCTGAAGGAATCAAACTCAGAACTGAGATCGGTAACTTTTTGTCCCAAAAATTTCTTGAAATTGAAATCATGGTACGCTGAACTAAAAATAACACACAGTATACACAAAAGTAGTATATGGCTCATATATAAGAAATGGGGTACTCCAAGACCAAAAGCAAGGGTGCGCGCGCGAGGTTAGGAGGTGCCCCCGGCTAGTGCACACTTGTGCCACCCTCTAGCCTACGGAGTCCTCATCTTCCCCTCCACAGTTACTTGCGCCCTCCCAAACTACAATCATGGTCAATTCCTTGGGACATTAATGCAGTATTCATAATTTTCTGTAATTTCCGGGTTCCCTCACAAAATAGTGCATCCCTTTCGAAAATTTTCCGTCATTTTCCCCTCCCCACCTTGTGGAAAGTTGAAACTCGGAAAAAATGCTGGATGCACGTGTAACGTTGTTTGTGGGTAAGGGGTGTAAATTGGAAAACTCCCAAGAAATGCAAAACAACAACAACAACAACAAGTTATTTTTTTTCTACTGTAGACTAAAAGAATTTACAAGAAGTAATAATTAGTAGAGGTAATAGCATGATTTGCAATGATATTTGGCATAAATACCACGAGTGATATTTCAAAATTGCTATACGTAATTTCACGAGCCGTTAGGCGAGTGAAATTTGAGACAATTTTGAAAGATCACGAGTAGTATTTATGCCAAATATCACGTACAAATCATGCTATTATTTGTTTATACTATTACCAGCAAAAGGTTTGTAATTTTCACATGTAGGTATTTCAAATTAAGCCGAAATACCACTGCTCCAAGCCAATCAAACTGCAGAAATTTGTCATGTAGTAGCATAAAGAACATTACATACAGTAGTCGAACATCCAAAAAAGCTAAACTAGTTGGGTGACCACGAAATGTGTGAAAAGACTGGAAAGAGGCATAACAAATACAGGGGCACCCAATGTATCTGTTCCTTAAACTATGCGTTCTTCAGGCAAAATTTTGCTGGCTAGGAGCTGTGGAAGAAACAATATTTCCCTCGAAGGCAAGTGCCGCCGGGAAAAAGACAATTCAGGGTGTCTGAGGGGATTTGGTTTGTAGAATAGGTGCTACTAAAGTCATTTGTCAGAAACCTCTCCCCCCTCACCCCCTTGGGCCACACCCATTTTCTTCCCCCCCCCAACCAGGCTCCCTGGACGTCTGCTGGGAAACTTCACAGTAAGTCCGGTTGCAGGTTGGACTGAGGTGCACCTTGCTGGCTGGGAACTCTTCCACCAGTCTTGCTGGGAGTCAGGAACAGATAAATTTTTTTCCTAATACATGTCCCAAAAAGTGTCACAAGACTTTTGTCCATGATTGTAGGTCAAACTAGTGTCTACTGACTAACGTAAGTAATTGTGTGTGCGATATCTTAACCCCAAAACTCACTTCGACTTCTTCGGTCAGCCGAAGAAGTCGAAGTGAGTTTTGGGGTTGAGATATGGCTAGAGTAAGATTGAGGTATTAGGATATATGACAGATATATGGGAGAGGTATAAGGATATATGAAAGAGGTATATAGACTAAAGTGGTTTGGGGCATCGAATACCATATACAGTTATAAATTCTAAGTGTCCGGTTAGCAAGTCTGAAAACGAAGAATTACTCTCAGTGCATGAATCCCGGTATAACGAAGAGTCTGATTAAATGCATTTTTTTCTAGCTAATTATGTTCTATTCTATATAAAGGGCCTCAGACACAGCTGAAAAAGAAGTTTTTCTCTATCCCAAGGTAGCTAGGGATGTAGGTACCGTAAATGATCGATAAAGCGCCGCTATTTGAATAATTAAGCGTCGCACCTATAACAGGAAAATGAAATAAGCGCCGGGGCACTTAATCGATCATTTACGGTTATGTATTATCCACGTATTTCATCAATTGAAAGAAGCTGGTACACCATGAGAGAAGACTCGTGTTAAAAGAAAATCAGGGACTGATATCATTTCCTGGTTAAAAAGGAATTAGGTAGTGTACAATAATTATATTTAGCGCTTATTTTATGGCAATACCAGTTTCTATAAATTATGTTGACTGTTAGTAAAGCACTAAGGGCAATGTTGGACAAAAATGTCATTGGATGGTAGATGATGGTGCCGTCAAGTAAAGCCTACCAGGTGTGTCCATAGGGGTGGGTGGGCAAGGGGTTTATTTTCCTTATTATCAAGTGGTGTAACTTATCTTTCAATCTTATACATGGGTGTATCAGTTTCAGAGTTGACAAGAGCACTTTACACGATATCGGCAATGTTGGGCCCACATCGCGTGCTACTCTTGCTGCGGAGTCAGCATCTTTCCGGTGGCAAGCTGAGCCTAATTTTCAGTTGTTCCTTAGCTACTCCTAACAGTTTGCTCATTCCGAGTCACGTGCACAGATGGATCATTTTATTACATGCATGTAATCCATTTTGCTGGTTTCATGGCATAATGAAACGGCCACTGCCATTCTTTTTTAAAAAATAAAGAGTTCGTCAAATCCCCCCGTGACTTGAGCGTCTGCAGCTTCACACTCAGAATAAACTTGAAATATCAAGTGCGGGCGATATTGGACAAAAGCATTTTGAGGATTTTGGAAGGGAAAAACAAAATAAATTTGAAACCGAAACGACAACTCACCGAGATTCCATAACCTGTTGAACTACGTCACTCCGCAGGAGATGTAAAAAAGAAAAGTAAATAAATGTTTAAAAATGCTTTTAAAAGCCACAAAAATGAATTTTTCAAAACTCACCTGTTTAAAAATGTCCTGGTTTCAAAAGAAGCAGGCTCCTAACTGAACATACCAAAAGAAAATGCGATATGGCTCGTTCAAGTTACAGCTAGCTGTCCGCCTTAATTTATAATTCTTCGCCGTTCAGACCACACTGCTGAATAGCCACCTTCGAACGCAGCCGGCCAAGCTGTTATCACTCTTTTCTTTCTAGCAGGTGCTCTGTTTTTCAACGAATCACGGCTATGCAGTGGATAATCATATCAAATGACATTTATTTGGCACAATAATTTTTTTTTCTTCTTTGCCATGAGGGACGGACTATTATTTTTTGACGGGGGCGGTTGGGGGGGGGGGTTGGAAAATTTTGAAATAAATTGTTTGCAGAGGCTGTAAACACTGAAATAAATTGTATGCATTTAAAAAAAGTGTTTGCAGGAAGACGGAGACACACAAAAAAATTGTTTGCAGCAGCCAGCCGCTTATGAAAAAAAATGTTTGCATGTTAAAATTTTCCAACCCCCACCCCCCCTCCGGACAAAAAAATAATGGTCCGTCCGTTATTAGTTCTGTGCCATTTGGAGACCCAAAAAATTTTATCTATCGATTGGGCATCCTTTACATGATGGCAAAAAAATTGGTGAAGAAGAGCTTTCCTTTCAACATATTGTAAAGAATTGAGTTTTGTTCGCTTCCTCCCAAAGGCCATTAAATAAAATTGTTGTTACTATGGAAGCGCGGCAGTGTGTAAACAAACGTTTCGAGGACGCAGTTAAGTGAAAGTGACTGATGATCAGTAAATCGGGTCTTTTGCAAAGGTTCTTCACGTGACCAACTTTCTGTAAACACGAAAATAGTTACCTATTGGAAAATTTTGTGCGCAGGAACTGGAAGAGCATTTTAAAAGTAAATAACCAGTAAATTTTAAAACGAAAATTAGAGGGATTTGTAAGAGAAAACTACTCTTGCCACCCAGTCACGCTTGAATGGTTTTCCATACAAAAAATTGAAATTTTCAAACTGTCTCTAAATCTTTCTCAAATTGCCTGTTATGAATAAAAAGGAGATTGGAGTCCCGTAATGCTTTTTTTATATTTTACGACAGTTTGAAAATTTCGCACTTTACAAGGATTTCTATGGAAAACCAAAATTTTACAGGATACCAGGGTTATGGGCTCCTGAGGATACCTAATTTTGATATGCTCTTCTAGTTCTTGTCAACAAAATTTTCAAAACCGAACTGTTTTCAAGTTGATCACGTGATCAGCTGTCCCTCCAGTTAGCAGCTTAGCGGCCTCGCACAATACCAAATGCAAGGGAGGCTCGGCTACCAAGTTTGTCGCTAGGGACGCATTTCAAAATGGCGTCTGGAAATCCCTTACTGACTTTAGAACGGATGCTAAATGGCAGGACTACATTAAAAACTCAAAAACTAACCCACAACAATATCATATGTAAGTGAAGATTATATTTTCTTTGTATTTTTCTTTATAAATTGCCATATTATTGACGAAGAGAGTTTAACAGAACGTTTTGAAGATGATCATCATGAAGTGAATTCTAGAACAACAGAACGACTGATCAATCCACTTGCACTGTATGTGATCTGTGACAGTGGTGTAGCTGCCTTTAAGCCATCATGCCCGGAATTTGAGCAAAAATAGGTGTAGGTTATCACGTGTTCTTAAAATGATTTTCTCGATCGAACTAAAATATTGACAAGGGCAATTCTAGAAGCAAGAGTCTTGCAACACCTTTTACTCTTCGCACAGAGCAACTTACTTTTTCCATTCTGAATCTCTACCCAACGTTGTTCTGTTGTGTCACTGTTTTGCTGTCTATGAGCAGTTCCCAGACCCCCTTGCTTAGATTAAAAGTTTCATGAAAAATTGTCAGAGGTGCTTGTGAAGCCACAGCTTGCGAAGCCAAAGATCATCATTAAGTGCCACAAAGAGGGTAAAAACGTACATGCGATCCTCGATGTCAACAGATCGACTACCGTGTGGCACAAAATTTTTTTGGGTTCTAATTTTTGCGATTTTTGCAGTTTTTCCAGTGATCCACAAAAAGAAGTTCCCGCAAATAAAAATTACTGCAAACATTTTTCCCGCAAAAATTTACTCCAGAGTAAAATATTCTCTAACTTAAATTTGCTACACAAAAATACAGTGGTAAGAAATCGTGCCTGTTCGATCACGACTTGTCTCTTTCATTCAGAAATGACGACATTTAACAATTATTCGCCGAAGGCGAAGTTAATATTGTTGAATAATCCCCGAGACGAAGTCGAGGGGATTATTCAACAATATTAACTGAGCCTGAGGTGAATAATTGTTTTAGTATATTCACACGAAGTGATCTCAACAGAATCAGAAAGGAAACCATTAAAAAACGATTAGTTTGATTGACGGGTGAAAATTCATGCGTGAACACGAAGCCGTAAACAGTGGATGCGCAAAAGTTAGATCTTTACAGTATCTTCAAACATGGCAAATGATAGTTTTAATCCTTTTGTATCGAGTTTTGTAAGCTTTAGCATCAACGGTTTAAAAGAAAACGCCGAAAATTTAAATTACTACCCAATTCTGAGAAGAAAAGTATCTAGAGCTTTATTTGTTTCTGTCAACTCACCGTGAATGAGAAAGTTTTCTTCTTAAAGCTTCTTACAAATGCTGTCAACAGCGGCTGCGATCAAGGTGAGCATTGTTTATCTCAAAGTTCTTTGCCTTGTTAACTTGCTGACACGTACAATTTTCGAAAATATTTGCCTTCCTCTCTTCTCCATAAATTAACTTCTATTTATAGGCAAAATTGGTCTTGCGAGAAATCCCGAAATCACAAAACAGTGACAAAGCGACCTCGTTTTCCTCTGTAGAGGTAAACATAGCTTCGAAATGTACAAAAAAGTCAGCTAAAGTAAACCACTTCACAATAAATCACGCTGTTTAAACACCATGAAGTCTTTTCTTGCCTTCAAAGTCATCAGCACTTGGATATTCCTGTATTTTCAAAAAGGTTTTACTTTGAAACTTTGGCAAAACACCCAGTTCACGACAGTGATTTTGTTCGGCTTTATATTCACCGCCTAGCGCGGTGAATATAACGTCATAGTCCGAGATAGCTAACCAATCAGATTGCTTGAATTACCAAGATCACTGAGTGTGTATATACTAAACTGGTATATTACTTGAAAATATGTATATTTTCTATTTCACGTACTCAGTAAAAATGAAAATATTATCAATGCTGGGTACTGGGTACTTTCTGAAAATCGCAAAAATTAATTCCTAGCAAGAAAAACCAATCTGTCCTAATCGCAAAAATCACAAAAGTCGCTAATCCGCAAAAATAAACTCCATCAAAAATTTTGTGCCACACAGTATCATCCTTAGACTTCTTGTATGCATATAAAGAGATACCCAGTGACTCGCTGGAAAGAGTCGTCAGTGATTTTCTTACAAAAAAAAGCCGTGAAGACTTGCATTTTATTGACAAGTGGTAAATAATAAATACTGATCAAACTTTCATTTCAAGTACTCATCATGGCATTATTTTTCGGACATGTCGGAAAAGCGGACTCGTTCAGACTGTTTTTCCCTTTTTCTGCTAATGTTCTAAGAATGTGCACTTTTAAAGGGTCAACAACAGATTTTGCAAGTTTATATTTACGTTAGACATTGGCAAAAAAACAAATACCAGAAACAATAATGTTTTCAATAAAGAGAAACCTATTTGTCGAAGCGTTTTATCAGTATGCCTAATAGTTTTGTTCTTTAGAAGTCTGGATTGCATTTTTTATTCTTAATATTATCAAAATTCTTCATTATGTTGTGCACGCTGTGCTGTTCGTTTGTTAATTAGTTTGTGCCTTATAAACGTGTCAAACAAAATCATCATCATCATCATCATTATCATCATTGACCTCCTGGGTTTAAACCAAAAAATGCCTCGCCATGCCTGTGTGTGAAACATCTTTAAATCATAAATTCATATTGTGTAAACTTCTAGGCATTGGAACAGAACTTCTTAATGAAATTCAGGAAGTCATGAGGGAAGATAAAGAGAAAGCAGTCAGGGAGGCTGTAAGTAAAACAATTGAAGTAATACATGAGTTATGTAATTTGCCAGGTTTAGTCTAAAATTATCTAGTTAGCTGTTTTCTCGCCTAAACCTCGCCCAAGGGACAAGAAACCAGTTAACACACAACAATACGTCATTAAAAAATATAATTATCATAATCATGATCATCAAATCATGCATGTTTTCCAGGTAGGAAGTGTTGGTATTTGCCATGACATTTTGGTTAATTTTTGGGGGTTACGGGTATAAAAAGTACAATCAGTCAAGTTGGTCAGTCAATTTATCAGCAAGAAGAAAAAGTTATGAGAATTTTCAAAATGATCACTAAATGGAAAATGCTTTGATTCTTTTATCAAATTCTCCTAACTACAATCTTGGACAAAACTGTTGAGAAAATTGTATACTTGGACAGCATTTTTCTAAACATCGTAGTTGTACCGGTTCGTCCCTCTCCCCCTTCCCCTGAAAGCAATGTTGTTGTGTATTCAAAAGAAAGCCTGCCCTGGGCGTTTGTGGGAAGCAACATTGAATTGGGGGAAGGGGTTTTCTTTCCACAAAGGCGTCATTTTGGAAATAGTTTTGTTGCATAGGAGAGTGGACATGATGGAGAAAACTTTCTCAAGTAGTTTTGTCCAGGATTGTAGTTCCTCAAGAAAGTGTATGGAGATCAGTCAGGAGAATTTTTGTTAGGATTTTGGGGCTGCAAGGCTCATATTCAACCTAGATGAACTGGTACCAAGGAAAAGTTTCAATTATACGTGAATATCTTGCCATGTTGGGAACCAACTAATCAGATAAAATGTCTAACAATGCAGTCTTTCAAAGCAACTGGTCAGAAAGCCTACTACATGAAAGTCAACCTTTAGATAATAGGCTGGATTTGAAAAGTTGGTTACGTTGTAACTTTATCTTCTCTTTAGCTATATGCACATACTCAGTTGGGGTTGGTGGCAGAAGAGACCAATTTTATTATTTATTATTGTCGAATACAGGTTGCTGCAGCTGAAGCAACAGCAGAGGCAGAGTTGAGGCAGTCTCTGAAAGAGTTGAGGGAAAAAATGGACGATGAGAGGGAACAAGCTCTGGAAGAAGCAGGACTGGTAAACAAATTTTCTCAGTTCATTGCTTTTCCCAGAATTTAAATTTGGTGCAAACACTTTTATTTCATCCAAAGGCAAGAGAACATACAAGTCCCAAGAGGCCACCATCTCTTGAAAGAGCATGACCACGTCTTACACTGAGTAATGTTTAGTGTTGCAAAAAATGTTGTTTTGCATTGCATAATTTCTTTCCCGCACAAATCAGGCAAAAGGTTACCCATAATTTTCAATGTCTCTGAAACTAGATCATCAGTTATCATCATTCGCCATTTCATTTCCAGAGAAATTTAAGGAGACATACTGGTATTATCTAATAAAAACCTTTGAGTCTCTGAACAAGATTCTGTAATGAGAAAAACCTCTTTACCCACTTAAGCAAAAACCTCGTTAGCACTACTTTTACATGGTTCTATGTTTTGTATTTAGTATGTACAGTGGAACCTGGTTGATACGGACACCAAGGGCACATGTCATAGTGACTGTATTATCGGGGTGTTGGTATATATCAACGGGGCTCTCAGAAAAAAACTTCTCGGACACAGGGCTGTGGCTTGGTTGTTTCGGGTTGTAGGGTATCTGCAATTAGTAGGAGGGGAATTGTACAGCAAGGAAGTTCTTCTATTTTCCTTTTGGTTTCTTTAAAAGTAGCTGGGGCTCGTGCTCAAAGCAGCCAAGGAAAATCCCCGGCCCCCGGCTCTTAGTGACAGTCCTGCGGACACATGTTTTAATAATCTTAAGACTAAAGCAGACATTTTTACGAGGAACTTAAGCAAGTTCATCCTAAAGAAACTTCATAAGCGTTTATCATCATATCCTTTCAAGCGGGGAAATACAACATTTGATTACTTTGTACTGACACGTTTAGTTTGCGACTTAGCTAGGTGTTCTGAGCATTACACAAAACTTTTAAAACCTAGGATAATTGGCTGTTTCTTCCCATGTCCTTAAAGTGAATGAGAGAGTATGTGACTCGGGACATAGAAAAGTGTCCGGTGTCTGTATTAACCAGTGTGTGTTTAAAGCGGGTTAATTTTAGGGAAAATGTATGAGCTTTTTGTTGGGCCAAACAAAACTATCTGTTTTATATGGGTGCTAGTATTAAGTGGGTGTCTGTAAAGTGGGGTTCCACTGTAGTTGTAAGGTTTGATTCTGTGCATTGAGTGCTACGGTTGGATGTACATGCACTACTGTAAAGTATGAGGTGAAGACAACTAAAGTG